>WBNH01012095.1:79203-102662 GCA_013401255.1 Urocolius indicus | reverse complement strand
TGATAACATTCAGGATGAGTTGTTCCATCACCTTTCCAGGGATGGAGGTGAGACTGGCTGGCCTGTAGTTTCCTGGGTCATCCTTCCTGCCCTATTTGAAAACTGGAGTGACATTGGCCTTTCTCCAGTCCTCAGGCACCTCGCCTGTCCTCCATGACTGTTCAAAAATGATGGAGAGAGGCTTAGCAATCACATCAGCCAGCTCCCTCAGCACTCTAGGATGCATCCCGTCAGGACCCATTGACTTATGAGCCTTAAGCTTGGCCAACAAGTCTTTAACTTCTTCCACCCAGAGCAAGTCCTCTGCTGTCCTGGCCATCCTATTATCCTTGCTGGACTGGGCTTCCCAAGGGTCAGCGTTGGCCGTAAAGACTGAAGCAAAGAAGGCATTCAGTACTTCAGCCTTCTCTGCATCATTGGTCACCAGGGCACCCTCTGTGTTTAGCAGCAGGTCCACATTCCACCTCATAATCCTTGTGCTGCTGATGTACTTGAAAAATGCCTTATTACTGTCCTTAACTTCCCTGGCTAAATTTAATTCTAGAAGTTCTCTAGCCCTCCTAGTCGCACCTCTGCATGCCCTGGCAATGTTCCTGTACTCTTCCCAAGAAGCCAGCCCCTGTTTCCACCTCTCATAGATGGCTGCTTTCTGCCTGAGTTGTCCCAGAAGGGTAAGCTGCAGCTGGGCTGATGGGCCCTTTCTAGGCTTGCGGTTTGTACCCACTTCCTCAGGAACTCAAATAAGTTTGGAGTCCACATAGTAGGTGATACCACCCAGGTAGTTACTGTTGTAATAAACAATAAACTATTTCAAGTGACTTTTATATAAGACAGCTGTTATAATAAACGCACAAGTCTTTTATAATGTATTAGAATTGAAGCAATGGGACAATTCATGTGAAAAAAATTGCTGCAAGAAACGTGGTTTATGACTGAGATCCATTTTGGCCATTAACTAAGTCTTGACCCTTACGTTCTCATTTTGTTGTGATATAACAGAGCAAACGTTGTCCCTTTTTTAAAAACAGAAAACTCTCTGTACCATCTTTCAGAGATTTTTAAAGCAGAATGGCATCTTAATTTGTCCACTCGCTAATCAAAATTTTTGCATCCGTATAGTCAGATTTACTGAGTCATTTATCAGTGAAGTGGTAGAAATGAGTCATAATTTTAAGAGGTGATATTTTTCTGTAGTGTATTAAATGCAAGAGCATGTCAAACATATTGCTACTAAGGTTTATTGTTAAATCTGTTGAAAGCAGTTTGTTTAAAACAATGTTTGCTGAATTGCATATAGCTTGAAGTCTAAACTAAATGAGCTGCTTTTATGCAGTGAAAAGGAGAATCAGAGGGCCAGATCCCTCTGTGGTGTACAGTGACAGGACAATAGGCAATAACTAGAGTTTAAAATTCAGCTTCCTTACACTTTATTTTCTTCCCCAAAATGTTAAATAAAACTTAATTGTCATTGGGATGTGTTGGAATATTTCCCCTCTTTTCAAAAACTAGCTGTACAGAAATGTTTGGTTTCCATTCAAATGGAACAGTATTAATGGAACAGGTTAGCAACAGCTGTACTTTAAAATTACTGGGTATTGTGTTAATACTGGTGAAAATGGAACAATAGGTAGAGCAGTGAGGCCATGAAAATGAAGTTTGCACTATGACTGGTTGGACTCGTGAAATACAATTATTAGCAATAAAACTTGCACAGATCATGGAGTTAAACATATTTGTATCGAGAGGCCTCAGCCATTCTGGCTTGGAGGGGCGCACTTCTTTAACAAAGAATTTGCAAACATAACAGGTCACTTAAAAGGTAGATGCAGAAAACTACAGATTTTGATTTTGAGCAGAATATAATTAAAAAAAAAACTTCAGTATGTTTTTCAAACTCCTTTCATTGGGTAGCAGTTCTAAAAAAGCAAACACTTTTTAGGCAAATAATTGGTCAGTAATTTGTAATGTTATTCCTATGACATAGGAACTAATTGTATTACCTATTTCAAATGTTAGACCTTAACAAAAACTGAGTACGAATTTAGCTACCCTATTGGTATAACGTTACATGAAGATTTAATACAGCAATACCCCCTGTTCTGTACACCACCAGAGAAATTATCCCCTCTCTTATATTTTCAATATAGCAAACTCTTTTATCCATTTCTTTTACAAGCTGCTCTTGTCACTATTCCCCTTCTTGAGTCTTGACAGCTGACTCAGGTTGATGGCCACACTTCACTGACTGCTGTACATTAACTGCCAAACCTGTTTCATATTGTAAAACTGGTGCTATCTGTAGCTCCTCGTTTCTGAATTTACTCCTAATATGTATATAATTTCATTATGTATTTGCTATTGTGGAAATGAGGCATATGTAAAGTGTGGAGAGAAAAAAAAGATTTTTCTTGTTTGTTCTTTTGATGAAATTGTTAAATCTTTACCAGTTCATGTACAGCTCAATTCCTTTGCACAGCATGACCAAAGCAGGTGAAAAGTAATATGTTTTAAAAGTGAACTTTTCTACTACAGAAAAGGAAGGGAAAATGAGTTGAGGATGCTAATCAGACAGTAGAACAAGTTCTTAAGGAAGTATAATGGTGTTGGATGTATGTTACAGGCCAGTTTTTGACTGAAGAAAGAATGGTTGTAATAGTTAAAATACACAAGGTGTGTGCCCAGCAGCAGAGATGATTGGCAATAGTTACTGTGTTTTGCAGACAACAGGAAGCAGGGTTTTGACTGGCCATCTGGTCTGCACTCTATGGCTACAGCTGTGTTAGCTAGCTCAGAGGAGGAGCTGCAGCTGTGTAATTAATATATACAGTGTAGGAGGGTGTGATATTTATGGTGAAGATAAGCGTTGATGAAACAGTAGGACTGGACATGCTTTAGGTTTAAGATGTCATTTCAAATCTTATTGTCTACAAGTCAATGCTGGATATTTCCTTTAACATTCAGAGACCTAAAATAAGATATTTGATTCAAAGTATGCAGCTGTTCAGGTCCAATTGTTCTAAACATAGCTGTACATGCACAGATGTTTTTCCGCTAAACAGAATGATCAGAAGTCTTTGGTTTGATAGCTTAGTATCTAAGAATTAGGAATTTCTTTTAGATAGCTCACAACTGTCAATGCTTTGAGCACCATCCATTTCACATTATTCACGCAAATGAATCAGACTCAGAATTAGGCATGGTCTGGGTATCTGGGTAGAACAACAAATTGTCATGGCAAGACATCTTTCCTGATGTAACTTGTTGGTACGTAGTAGAATTTTTTTTTAAAATGAGACTTTTTTATCTTCACATAAATATATATCCAGCATACATTTAACACATTATAATTACTGCCCTTTCTACAGAGATGGTGAATCAATAATTTGAACGTAACTGTGTTGAGATATACATTTCCCTAGAGGACATTATTTAGCTGCCATAGGTAAATCTATTTGCAATGGTCATACACTGGTAGAGAAATACTAATGTGCTCACCAATTACTGCCAGACAGGAGCGAAAATGCAGTTGCCACAGCACCCAGTTACCAGCAAGAAGTTATTATGTAACTCAATGGAAAAAGAATTGCCAGCAACAATTCCTTAGTTTTTGTCTTGTGAAAGGAAGTGTACCTTGGATGGTAGGCATTGCATTGGAAAAAAAAATAACCGTTGAATAGTCACATTCCTGGTTGTTTCTCCTGTGCCCAGGAGAGTTTTTGACAAGCAAAGACAAGTGTGAAAAGCTTTGATAATAAATCTAGAGATAACATTCATCTGAAGGTCTGGTGTCTCCTGAGCATGGACAAAAGTTATCCTCTAGTATTCATTAAAACACTCAAAGCAAATGGGTATTATTCTGCCTATGAAGACGTTATCGGAAATCTAATTCTATTAAATGCTACTGTCTTATAAAATACTGGAAGAGAGTTAACTCTGTGTGTGTTGGAGAAGCATTTGTTCTCAGTGGAAAAAAAAAAAAGGCCACAGTAAATCCTTAGTTATGAGGGTGGACATAAGCAGCCAGCATTTGTTCCTAATTTGTGTATATTTTATTTCATTGCAAGTTTTAATTCATGTCTTCCAAATGAATATGGAACATTTCATTTGCTGATATTTTGCATTAATGTGGTCAATATAACTGGAGCTGAAGTGAGCTGTTTGCCAGACTTTCTAACTGCTGCCAAGAAAAACTTGGGTGTCATTTTAGAAAAATCCATGGGTGGAGGAGGAGGAGATCATGACCATCTGTCTATGCATCAAAGGCTAAATCATTATAGGAGAAAAAAAAACCCAACTTCTCTGTGTTTGCCAGCCACATTCCTCTTTAAAGTAAGTTCGGTCAGTAACTTTTGAAGAGAAACATTTTCAAAATTGTCCTATTGGCTCAAACATTTCTTAGAAGGAAGTTGAGGAAAACTTTAAAGGACAAAATTGCACAATTTGGAAGTGAATGGAAGGGCAGGAGTATAACATTAGAGGAAAAGTATACTCTAAAAGTATATATATATCTGTTTGGAATCTTCCCAAACACTTCCTGTTGTATCCCTTTCAGTTTCATGATCTAGTAAGTAAGCAGAGAAGGAAATAGTCTCTTACTTGTGCTGCAGACAAATTGCACATATTTCATACCCTTGTAGCTTTTACAGACTTCTTGACTTGACATTTAACAAAGGGACAACCGACCAACAGCATTTGACAGATGTGACAGTAAATATGCACCTGGACCTACCTGAGACTTAGAACTTCTGTTGTCGCTCAGGATAATAGTCTGAAAAGTAAACATTCGGGGGGGGGGGGGGGGGGGGGGGGGAGNGGAAAGCATAGAGAAGAGGGGCATTATCTGTAGTACAAATAGTATTTTGCTCGTTTTATTTGGTTGTGTGTTTTATCTAATGAGCTACAATATTAAAATCTTGGCATCATGCTGAAATTCATCATAAGGAGCTAAACCATGAATGTCTCTGAAAAGCCATCAGTCCTTCAAGCCAGGACTCACTGTTGCAGGAGTGCTGTGTGCTCCTTCATCAGTAGTCACTGTGACATAAAGGTCTCTATGATGAGACAGAAATGACAACAAACTGAAAAAGCCAGTAACCATGGGAATTCTGTTTAGACTGCCACTTCCAGCATTGCTACACTTCTAGTTGAGTCTGCTATAGTAACTGCTTTAGCTCCCGTAAGTTCTCCCTTCCAGTATACTATCTCATCATATTTGCATTTTGTAAGGTATGAAATCTAAGTCCAGACGTTGTTACTTAGAAAATATTGCTCTGGCTTCTCTGAGCTGGAATCCTTCATAGTGTCAGTCTTCAAAGGAAAGATTTACAGTTCTTATCAGGAATATGGGGGCTTTCTTTGTATTGAGATGCTGAATTCTCTCCTCCTTTGAAGATAAGAAATCCCTGCTATCACAGACTTTATCTGAATGTGAATGGGTCCCTGGATTTGATAAACTGTTTAGGACTACTAGAATCAAATCCTAAATATGTGCAGATTGAGAGTTCAAAAGGTGAATTAACTTAATCTTTGTATGCCTAGTAGTCTCAATTTCTATCTTTCTTGACAATAAGTAGTAAAATTTAAAAATATTTACAAAAATTATGGCTTTTTGGAGTTATACTTCATGTTCTGCTCCAACATTTAAAAAAAAAATCAAGGTGTGACTTTTGGAAAAATAATTTGTTGCTCATTTTTAATAAACGCAAAACCAGACACAAGGGATTTTTTTATTTTCTTTATTGTTATCTTTTTTCCTCCTCCTATCTCACTGGGGCCTTCATCATCCTAAGGAGGGTGGGGGTGGATGAGGAGCAGTGAGCAATAGAGTGGCTTGGCAAAACCTCGACAGCAGTACCTTCTGAACTGAGAGCCACAGCATTCTATCACGTCTGGAATCTTTGAGGAGATATATATATAATAATATTATTTTTAACAGTAACTACAAAACGTTACCTCAAATTCAGGTAGTAAAATATCAGCATGAAGATAAATGGAAAATATAAGTGCCTAACTAAGATTTTTAAGAGGCATTGCCAATTCAGAGAAATTATCTTCTTACACTATTGAAGCTGATTATCTTGAAAAAACTCTAATTCTACAAGTTGTCTATAAATTCTTTTTTTTTTCTTCACTGCAATAATATGGCTGAGTTTGCCAAAATATTTGTTTGCTTGAGATTATTACTTGAATTGTATATTAATCATCTTTTCAAGTCTTTAGTCTTTAACAGTGCAATAGGATGTATGTATTTTTAAAAAAATAAAATCAAGGGTTAAAAGCATAAAACTTTGCAATTAAGTGCTCTGGTAACACTTGCAGAAGCCTGGTGGTGAGAAATTAATTGGTTTCATTTTAATGAAAAGTGTGTGTGTGTATATGTACTGTTTCAGAACAGTCTCCTAAGTTCTGTAAAAAAAGCCCAGGAGTAGATACCTTTCTCTCCCAACACTGAGTCACAAATAGTAAACCATGAATAGTAAAATTTACTGTCTGAGATGAATAATAGGATATCCTGTAAAGCAGAACTGTTGGAAATCTGCATGGAGAATAATATTGGAAAATTTCCAGAAGTTCAAGGGCCACATCTATTTTGCATAAAATGGAGCAGATGGTAGCTGACTTAATCTTTGATACCATGGTACAGTCCAGAGAGACTGCACATCCCAGCATGAAACACTTCTTTTCTTTCTTGCATTAAGCAGGTGATAAAGGAAGATAAAATTTATCTGATACAATGTACTTGAAATGCCTACTTTGAAAACAGGCTTTATGCTGCTTTATTGTTTCTCATCTAGATTTTTCTAGAGAGAGTTGTTTTTATCACATAAAATTAATATCATACAGCTGATGAGTAACTTCAACTAATTGGCAGTTTCTCAGCTGTATTACTGGAGCTTTGCCTACGCTGGCCAAGAGGTTTATCCTGTTTCTTAGGAAGTCTTTATGTTATGTTACACAAGAATTTAGAAATCTTCCATCATTATGTTTGAACTATCTGACATGTTTACAGGCATAACTAACAGATCAACCAACAGATCAAATGCTGAGAGTCACTATTTGAAATTGTAACATGACTGAAAAAGCTTGTGAGATGCTGACATACTGTTTAAGAGAGGATGTCTCGGATTGTCCCTGAGGACCATTGTCTAATAGCTATTTAACATGCTATGAGTGTCTTAATACTATCAGCTTTTTTGGCTGAGAATGTAAGATATTTAGAGTCTAACTCAGCAAATCTTAAATTTTAAAATATTTAATCTGATATTAAGCAAAGCAAGTGAACCTATTTAAAAATACTCAAAATAGAAACCTTAATGTGTACATCAAAATTCTAGGAAGCCTACACTATTTGCATATGCTGACTAAGGAATGATATGGTAGAAAAGTGTATTATGGATAGTACCGAACCTTGTCAGTACTTGTAGACATCTCTGAGCTGCACCATATCAAATTAACACTGGATATGATTTGTATTTCATATGAAGAATCTTAACTGCTTTTAGTTATATTACTACATTTCATATACCAAACAGTAATCTGAAAATACTGGTATTCTAGACTGAAAAAGGCAAAAATCTGAAGTAAAAAGAAATACAGAATAATTTTTTCAACTATCCACAACTTGTTCATACAGTGTAAAATCCATTGGATATCTGATAATAAAAATTGTGTGTGTTGGTCTTTTGGGAATACTTAAGCATTTGCCGTCATTAGATTTAAAATGTAGGTGAAATATAGGTGGAATATCCAACTACTTCACCATATCGGGTGTCATTTTACTTTCAGCTGCTTTGTAGATCTCTACAAAGGCATATATGGACTATGTCAGATTTTTGGTGCAAATTATTTGTAAGAAAATAATTCAAACTACATTACTAATAACTGACAGTAGAAAGATAACCAAGAAAGTAGTTATTTCTACAACATGTAATTGCTAGTGCTTCTATATTCTATGATTCTATAGCCTTCAAAAAGGAAAATGACGTTATGTCATCCAAAGTTATAACCACATTATTGAACACTTGTTAAGACCAGTTTTAGTCTGACTGCTTTGCTCTGATCTGACTGTATAGAACACAGAAATCCGGATGGTTTAACTGTTGGAGAATTCCCTGACATTCCCATGTGTCTTTCATATTCCTCTCCCCTTTTCCTATATAGGTGCCGCCAAACAATGGGCATAGCTTTGTAGCTCTGTATTGCTTGTCAGGATCTCTGGCGAAACATTTTTAAACTGTCTTGAAAGCTGAGGAAAGCTCAAGTACACTCTTTGTTGAAGCCTGTAGCTCTCACTTTTCATACTACCCAATTTGTCACGGAGAGTTCTAATCTTATGACGTGATAACGGCTACAGAGCCTGAGAGTTGTATCCATTGCTTCAATTGGAAGAGCATTAGAGCCGCTATTATTGGCGTTGGAGTCTGACTCACTGTAAACTAAGGGGCATGCTAAAGTTTACTGCTTCTGGTGAGAACTGCCCTGAGCCTATAAACGCAGTAATATTTGAATTTCATAGATGAGAGACCATGAGAGATATAATTTATTTCAATATTACAGACAGTTTAGCATTCAAGAATTTCTGCTCTTATCCTACTACTGCAATAGAAAAATAAAAAAAATCAAGGGGGAAAAACATTTAGAAATTATTGCAACCGCACTCTAGTTTTGAGGATTTTGTTTTCAAGCAATGGCTTCTTCTCACAGCTTTTAATACTTAATTAGTTTTCACAGCACGGAGTTGTTCTAACTTGTTACTTCTATGTTCTGATTACAAAATATGACAGAATTCTGAATATGTAAGGGGGATATGATTATTAGCAATATGTCCTTGCTGTACTCTGCATTGTTATCCTCTTTAGTATCATACAATATATAATGTTCCTAGAGCAAAGAGATCTCTTTAGTAGAGCATGCAGATGGATTTCAATTCCTAAAGCAGTCAATAGGCTTGCAAGTGTTATTCTCAAGATTTCAATACAATATTTTTATATTATTATGCATCAGTGAAAACAGATGAACATCAATGAAAAAATTTTCCCCATCTCCTTTTTAACACAGTAAGTCCACATATTATTAAAAAATATACTGGTACAAAACTATCAGTTTTATTATACTCTAAAATGGAAAAGACTTTTGATTTTGATTGGTATTTATCACTATAAATTGTGTTTATGATTTGATATTTTACTGTATGGGATATTTTTCCTACTGATTATAATGATCCTCAAAGTATTCTGGGTTCTTTGCTCACTGTTTTAAACAAATTATTCTAATATTCTTAGAGAAAGGTCAGACTGCCAAAAGCATATAGAGAAGTATTCTAATTTTAAATGGAACAGTACAAAATATTACGGTTCAATATTTCAAGAATCATGTAGTGAGATGTTTTTTTCGTGTGTTAAACCACTGAATGAAGATTATTGTAATATCTGGTAGACGGTGCAAGAACATGAAGGTGGAAAGCCTCCTAGATTATTCACTTGGTGCTGGTGGTGAAACATATTTAGGGCTGTGTTATGGATCAAGCTTTAGCAAAGTTAAACCAGCTGTAGGAAGATCATAACGAAGTCAGATTTTCTTTACAGACCAGATGGTGAGACCAACAAAATTAATGACAGAAATAAATTAACAGTAACCATAGAGGTAGGCTGCATTAAGAGTAAGTAAAATTTATTACATAGTCGTCAAAATACGAAATTATTTGAAAGTTGTTGGAGCAAAGTGAAACATATAGTTCATCTGATGTCATAAAAGCAAGAGTGCTGCCTTAATCAACAATAAACTACCCACCTTCTTTTCTGCTGACAGTTCCAAGCTCCACTAGAGACAAAGATCAGGTTGGTGGCAGGGTGTCAGTGACTAGTTCCTACACTCTTGATTGCTCTGGAAATCGTAACAGTCCATCTGGGACTGCTGCTGCAGAAGCTGATTTTCATCTTGCATGTATCTTCTCTCACCTCTTATAGGCACTGTCGCAGACCTGTTATTTGATGTGCTCTAGCTTATATTCAGCCATCTCTTTATTCTTCTGTATCTTGAATACTGCAGATACAAAGCACATCAAGGGCAGTTTTAAAGCCTTTTTCATTAACTGAGGTTCTTCTTCCTTAATGTGTTGTACAGCCTCCTCTTGAGGTTGTGTTTAGCTGATAGTTATACAGCCAGGATAGCATCCAAACCTTCCACTGGTCAAAAAGATGACTTACGTGGAAGCATATTCCTTCAAATTCTCATATAATTTCTCAATAAACCTAATAGAACAGAGTAATCAGAAACCAAGTACAACTTTTTCACTGGAGAGGTGTTTTCTTTGCAAATTGTGAAAGAATGAAATTATTTGTCAAAGGGTGAGCATGAAGTCTAATTATGCTCTTGTTTTTCACAAAAACAAGGGAATCAGGTGCAGAGTGTCTTTAGCATAGATTGCCTGCAAATTTGGAAGCAGAATTCAGTTGCAATACATGCTGCATATTGATGTTTGACTTCTTCAGGAATGGTGAAAAAAGTAGTTAGCCAAAAATTTAGGTTTTTACTATGACAAAATTCTGAAGATTCTTTGTCCTACCTCTATATGAAATAATGAAAGAAAAAGGTAACTCAAGACTGGTGTCATCAGACCTATTGCTATTCTGAATCTGCCTTAATTTCTCATTGCTTGATTTAGTTGCTCCACCCAGACAGGATTTTCATTTATGGCATCTGATATAGTTTCCTTGGTATCCTCTAAAATTCAGCTTTGGAAGAAAAATGAGGTTGCCAAGTTGTAAAATGAAGATTTCTACAATAAATCTCCTCTAATAATAGCACAATAAATGTTATCTTATCACATGGCTCTTAAATTTACAAGAACCAAGAATTCAATCTGTGAATACGTAGGACTTTTTTTTTTTTTTTTTTTAACTAAGTATTGGGCAACCAGACATAGGCAAACATTCTGTCCCTCTACATGGAAGGTATTCCAGTCAGAAGTTCCATGGTACAGAGGTGCCTAACCACAGAGCATTAGGCTTAGAACAGTTTTCAATCAGATCAAGATCTGGGTTTGTTGGGAGTTTTTGTTTGTTTGTTTGTTTGTTTTTAAACAAACATAGTGTCTTTTATTGACAATGTAGGATTTCATTAATACTATATAATCTTTCACTTAAGATACTCTAATTCCTGAGATAGAAGGTATTAAAATAGAAAGTACCAACCTCAATACCCTTTTTAAAATTTCAACCTATCTTGAAATGATACAACTGTAATAGAACTGTCGTACTTTAGGACCAAACTCCCAGATTTTTATTTTCTCAGAAATAAATAGTCACTCTTTGCATTTGCCTTATATTTTTAGCTCCCATTTTTACCATTAAAAGAACCAGAGCTGAATTCCAAGAAACTAGGATTTCTATAGCTCTAAGTAGCTAACTTAAAAATAATTGAATGTTATCCTATTTTACTCTAAGGGCTGTGTTCATCAATCAGAGACTTACCTACCTACCCAGACCAGAAAAACAAAGCAGCCAAAAACCAACATACCTGAAAGAGTAAAGAAATGTAAATGTTGCCCTTGTACTTTTACATTACCTTTCATTTATTTCATTTTTTTCTTATTTGTCCTGTGTCTGGATAGCCAAACGTTGCACTTACATAGCTGTAATCTGTTTAATATTCAAAACATTTTCCACTGCTCCTGGAAAGTACAAAATTATTAAGATCTCAATGAGCGTCACAGACATGACCGATTACTGACACTATCACTGTTTCTGTGTATATTGTGTGTTCATTAAAATCCAGCTTCATACCCAAAGTTAACTGATCAGTGCAAAAGGGTACCTGTGATCAGTTCATTATAATGGCTTTCAAGGTACTGTTCTGGAAACTGTAAAAATGCAGTGATCCTATGAGAAGGAGCTCGCAAAAGTCTTAATCCTGGCAGTAGATCCACATGGAAGCAATTGTTTTCCAACTTGCATATTTTTGTATAATTCACCTTATTTATAGAAAATACATTTCTGACATGTAAGGCATAAAGCTGCTTTTTCTGTAACATTGTTTAGTAAGTTTAACTGTCTTCTGATTTACAATGTTATTCAAAGTTTTACAATAATGTTAGCCACCTATATTCAGTGTAACTGCTTTTAAAGTGAAGTTCTTGAGTAGGGATGCAACTAAAAGAGTGAATATGTGGGAAAAGACATTGCAGAAACCTAGCTATTTTAAATACATTGTCTTTTAATATGATGCAGTAGAAATTAGTAAAATCCAGTTAGAACAATGTTGGATTTATATATGATGAAGAAGCTATGTTCTGTAGTAATGGACACAGAAACGTATGGTTTGTACTCTGATAGTATACTGCTTTAAATATTTCTGACACTTAAGACATGTTTTTATCAGGTAGACAGATTTTATTCCTCTCCAAAATAATACCAAATCAAAAATCGTCTAAATGAATTAGACTCTATGATTCCATGGCAGCAGCATCTCTTCCCCTATTATACATCATTAAGTGGTTAAAAATGTGAATGAACGTGGCTGCTACTCTAAATTGTTTTCAATTAGCTGTTGAAAAACTCATCCGAGAAACTGCTATAAAATTATATCATAAGTTTCCCAAGTGAGTACTTTGCCACTGAACTAGAAGAGCAGTCCTGTAGCTTAAGCCACTAGAGACTTTATAATTAATGCTTAATTTTTCACAGGTGCATTTTTTATACATTTTGTCAGGGTATTGACATTTTGTAGCAAGCTCAGATTTTTGTCACACTGAGAGTTGCAGTTTTAGCCCACATAGCATATATTGATAGAAGCAAGGTATGTTGTTAAATTGGTAAGTCAATTCTGCTTGGTTAACTTCCAGACAATTATTTTATTTAATAATCAACTTCCTGTCAATGCCAGTAACCTACGATGCAGCACCATGTGAAAGTCTTCCCTAGAATAATAACTCTCACAGAAGGCTGCCTTAAAGTATCATTGTCTCCTGATATTTCATCCTTCTCTTGTCTTGAATCTTCAAAGGGATGAGCTGCTTTTTACTGACTTGTACATGGCCTTTTACAAAACTAATTTTTGGGACTGACAGATCTGGTGAATTATCCTGCCTTGTAGTAAAGGATATGCACAACGTTCACATTAGTTTAATAAACATGAAAAAATAATTTTAAAAAACTCTGTCAAATTTGGATAGGCATTTGTTTATTGTAGAAGTTTAATATCTGTACTCTATCTTTCTAAATAAAATCAGAGCAGTTGACTGATTTTGTTGTTAATGTTTACCAGTTAAACCATATACCATAAGTGAGTTACTAGAGAAAACTACTAGTCTGACGTGTTTTGCTTGTGGCAATGAAATAAACTACAAACCACAAATTGTTAGGGCTTAGGTGTTTTGCTGAATACTTAAGATTTAGAAAAGATATGTTTTATTGCACATAGATTTGTACTAATATATTAGTGTAATTAAGGAAATCACCCTGCAAATGTTTATAAAACAAAAATTGTTAGAAATCTGTGGTCTGCAGAATGTTAAAATCAAGGTCCCTTAAAGAATTCTCTGCAACCTCTGCTTACCTGTATGTTCATTAGGATGGATTTTACTGCCATAGCATTGTTATTTGTGATTTAATACTGCTTGTTTATACAATTAAAAGTTGGTGGGTTCTTTTTAGCTGTTGTAACAACAGAATGGCATTTCTGTTGTCCTAGGCCACAAGAATTTTCATCTGGTACCAACCCAATACCATTAATTGCAATGTCATAAGTAAATTCCAATTTCTCTCTGGAAATTGTCACTCAAAGATCACAAAAACATCCATCAAAGTCTCTCTGCTGTTTAAGGTTTAGCTCTACAATCCTTCATTGCTACAGGGTCTTTTGTTACATTGGTGTCTATTGTTAGCAGCACATACTGTGGGTGTATAACATAAAAGTAACATCTTTACTATAGTTGACATGAAAGGTAACATTGACCAGGTACAGAATTTAAGAGACAAATTAAAGGTTGTTCTCACTAGTTCTGTGCACTTATGCAACACGAGGAGCTGGGATAATCACAGGGCAAATTGGCAGGATCTCAATATTTACAAATATCTAAATGGTGGATGTCAATAGGTTGGGGCAACACTTCTTTGTACTGTAGCTAGCTACAGGACAAAGGGTAATGGGATGAAGCTGGAACAAAAAAAGTTCCATTTAAACATAAGAAAAAACTATTTCACTGTGATGGTGACAGAGCACTGGCACAGGCTGCCCAGAGGGGTTGTGGAGTCTCCTTCCTGGGAGGTCTTCAAGACCCGCCTGGACATGTTCCTATGCCACCTGATCTAGGTGAACCTGCTTCCGCAGGGGAGCTGGACTAGATGACCTCTAAAGCTCCCTTCCAACCCTGCCATTGTATGATATTGATAGGAACTGGAGCATTGTGGGGTGTTGAGAAAGAGGAAAGAAAACAAAGATTCTGAAGTGAGGCTAGCACAGAAATAGTGTCTTTTCTCCCTCTTCCATATGCTGTATAATGCAAAAAAAAAAAAGCTGTCAGTTCCAGTTTGAGATTNTTTCTGACACTTAAGACATGTTTTTATCAGGTAGACAGATTTTATTCCTCTCCAAAATAATACCAAATCAAAAATCGTCTAAATGAATTAGACTCTATGATTCCATGGCAGCAGCATCTCTTCCCCTATTATACATCATTAAGTGGTTAAAAATGTGAATGAACGTGGCTGCTACTCTAAATTGTTTTCAATTAGCTGTTGAAAAACTCATCCGAGAAACTGCTATAAAATTATATCATAAGTTTCCCAAGTGAGTACTTTGCCACTGAACTAGAAGAGCAGTCCTGTAGCTTAAGCCACTAGAGACTTTATAATTAATGCTTAATTTTTCACAGGTGCATTTTTTATACATTTTGTCAGGGTATTGACATTTTGTAGCAAGCTCAGATTTTTGTCACACTGAGAGTTGCAGTTTTAGCCCACATAGCATATATTGATAGAAGCAAGGTATGTTGTTAAATTGGTAAGTCAATTCTGCTTGGTTAACTTCCAGACAATTATTTTATTTAATAATCAACTTCCTGTCAATGCCAGTAACCTACGATGCAGCACCATGTGAAAGTCTTCCCTAGAATAATAACTCTCACAGAAGGCTGCCTTAAAGTATCATTGTCTCCTGATATTTCATCCTTCTCTTGTCTTGAATCTTCAAAGGGATGAGCTGCTTTTTACTGACTTGTACATGGCCTTTTACAAAACTAATTTTTGGGACTGACAGATCTGGTGAATTATCCTGCCTTGTAGTAAAGGATATGCACAACGTTCACATTAGTTTAATAAACATGAAAAAATAATTTTAAAAAACTCTGTCAAATTTGGATAGGCATTTGTTTATTGTAGAAGTTTAATATCTGTACTCTATCTTTCTAAATAAAATCAGAGCAGTTGACTGATTTTGTTGTTAATGTTTACCAGTTAAACCATATACCATAAGTGAGTTACTAGAGAAAACTACTAGTCTGACGTGTTTTGCTTGTGGCAATGAAATAAACTACAAACCACAAATTGTTAGGGCTTAGGTGTTTTGCTGAATACTTAAGATTTAGAAAAGATATGTTTTATTGCACATAGATTTGTACTAATATATTAGTGTAATTAAGGAAATCACCCTGCAAATGTTTATAAAACAAAAATTGTTAGAAATCTGTGGTCTGCAGAATGTTAAAATCAAGGTCCCTTAAAGAATTCTCTGCAACCTCTGCTTACCTGTATGTTCATTAGGATGGATTTTACTGCCATAGCATTGTTATTTGTGATTTAATACTGCTTGTTTATACAATTAAAAGTTGGTGGGTTCTTTTTAGCTGTTGTAACAACAGAATGGCATTTCTGTTGTCCTAGGCCACAAGAATTTTCATCTGGTACCAACCCAATACCATTAATTGCAATGTCATAAGTAAATTCCAATTTCTCTCTGGAAATTGTCACTCAAAGATCACAAAAACATCCATCAAAGTCTCTCTGCTGTTTAAGGTTTAGCTCTACAATCCTTCATTGCTACAGGGTCTTTTGTTACATTGGTGTCTATTGTTAGCAGCACATACTGTGGGTGTATAACATAAAAGTAACATCTTTACTATAGTTGACATGAAAGGTAACATTGACCAGGTACAGAATTTAAGAGACAAATTAAAGGTTGTTCTCACTAGTTCTGTGCACTTATGCAACACGAGGAGCTGGGATAATCACAGGGCAAATTGGCAGGATCTCAATATTTACAAATATCTAAATGGTGGATGTCAATAGGTTGGGGCAACACTTCTTTGTATTGTAGCTAGCTACAGGACAAAGGGTAATGGGATGAAGCTGGAACAAAAAAAGTTCCATTTAAACATAAGAAAAAACTATTTCACTGTGATGGTGACAGAGCACTGGCACAGGCTGCCCAGAGGGGTTGTGGAGTCTCCTTCCTGGGAGGTCTTCAAGACCCGCCTGGACATGTTCCTATGCCACCTGATCTAGGTGAACCTGCTTCTGCAGGGGAGCTGGACTAGATGATCTCTAAAGCTCCCTTCCAACCCTGCCATTGTATGATATTGATAGGAACTGGAGCATTGTGGGGTGTTGAGAAAGAGGAAAGAAAACAAAGATTCTGAAGTGAGGCTAGCACAGAAATAGTGTCTTTTCTCCCTCTTCCATATGCTGTATAATGCAAAAAAAAAAAAGCTGTCAGTTCCAGTTTGAGATTTAACTAAGACTACTATTGTTTTAAGAATATTTGTAGGATGCAGAAAAGTAATACACAAGTCATCAGAATAACTGTGATAAACAGCTAAAAAATGTTAGAGATCATAGGATAACAGACTGTCACTTGGACTCTAGCTGTGCTTTGGGAGCCAATTCAGACTCCATTTGCTCATGTGCTCTTGCCCTCAGAGCTCAGGAGTTACTGCGATAGTAACAGTGATTTCCCTTGGTTAACCTGAGTTTCATGTGAATCACAACAAATGAAACTTGGATCTTACTTGCAAACTGATGGAAGCCACGGGTTTGCCATTTCTCACATCTCTGTCTTGGATAGAAAGAACATCTCTTAATTCTCTACTCTCTACCAAGCAGTTACTTTCACAAAAATCTAGAATCCCTTAATTACTTTAAAGATGTATCTACCCTTTTATTGAGTTTGTCTCAAATCAGCCTATGTGCTCAAAACCTATTAATGGGGTTGCACAAATCTCCCTTCCTAAGTAAACTAGGTGAAATACCTCTAAGAAGACAAATGAAAGTGTAATCTTTGAGAAATTACATTTAAAAATATCTTATAGAAGTTCCTACCAAATTTAATATTGTGTTCATACTATTAAAATGTACAGGAATAAACAAGAAATTATATTATTTATATGACTATTTCGATCCCTCTTCCATGTCTCTATGTAAAAATACAAATTTCAGTAAAGCTGTTTAGAACATCTGAGCTGTTGCCCAGCAAATGATTGCCTTGTCTGCTTCTGGGCTAAATCAATATTAACACCAATGAAGTGTGCATCACCATGGCATTCAGATGGACTTTGCATTTTGACTGAAGCACAAATATATTCAGACTGCCAGACACATCTAGTCCTGATGGAAAGCATGTATTCTACATTATATTTTGGCAAAGGAACTATACATGGAGTAAATTTTAGTCAAGGACCATATAGTCAAGAATCTGGACATGATGGAGAGCCTTGATGATATTAGCTCTGGTTCACAGTTGTTGCTCATGACTTTACTCCTTGCAGAAAATGTAAGAAATACAGTAATTCCTCTTAAGAACACTGTATAGCCAACAGGAGGGAGCCTGAAGGAAAGATAACAAGTTGACTCTGCTGAATACTGAGGCAAAAAGGAAATAGCTTTGTAGATATGAGGGCTGTTGGACGGTTTCAGATTTTACAAATAGAAATCCGCAGTTAAGAAAACTTATGACCAAAAAACCCCCATAGTAATTTATTTAAAACAAAGTTTAAGTTACATGTTCAAGTTATTCATATGCTACAGAGGAAGGTTCTAAAATTGAAGAGAAAATGTGAATTCTCTAGAGATCGTTCTCAGTAGAACCTGGCAAACAGTGCAGTTTAAGGGAATGCAATGATACAGTGTTCACATGATATATATAGAATGTTTTAGAGGCATTTTCTTTTGATGGTTCCTAAACTTCATAAAGCAGTGTGAATGCGAAACCCTAGGATGTGACTGGCTAGGTTCATATGCAAGAAAAGGAAGGTGGAAGTGATGGTGTCTTTGATGCAAAAGTCCAGGCACTAGTGCATTCATCTGAGAGAATTTGCTAGGCAGAGAAGACCACTTCTGTCTAGTTCTCTTTCTCTCTCATTTGAGGACATCTGCTCACTCAGTCTAGTAGGAGTATGGAATAAACTGTCTTGTTTTGTTTCATGTAAATGTTCAACAAATCAGAATGACTCAAGTCAGATGTGTAAACCAGGAGCTGGCTAAGTGAGGCACCGTTAGCTTCCAAACCCTATCTAGATACACATTACACACTCTCAAAGTGGAACAGTCAAATCAGACAAGAGAATCTCAGATATCTTACAAAACTCTGATTAGATCAGACCTGTGGGAACTGTTGATTGTAGGACTAATAAGGTGTCTAATTAGTTTACAAACTGTAAACTGGATAGTGGATCAGACAGCAATCCCCATTGTTGTCTGTTTTATCCTAAAACGTCATTTCCTTTCAGTTAGGCAGCCAGTCTGATAAACAAAAATCAGTTATTGGCACAGACTTTTTCAGAATTCATGGACACATTTTATAGACATGATAAGGGCAAGAAAACAGTTTTGGTTCTAGTTTTTCGATCAGAAACTGCTAGGTAAATACATGAATAACATTCTACTAAAGGACTATTTTATTTAAGACATTTTCTCTCTTTATTTCTGCACTATCAATTCCTTTCTTTTGGATGATGAGAAAGTACTTGTTGCTTAGAAGCTAATATGTTTCTATGTTTATTCTTCAGGTATTTTTCAGGTATTTTTTTAAGTCTTCCAAATAGAAACTCATTGCGACACAATGTAAGTTCCTTTATTATTTCAAAGCAGAAGCATCACTTACCACTTCCTGCAAAAAACTGCATTGGAGCACTGTATTGCCACAAGTTTTAATTCACTTTTTTGGTCTTGTATTTTTTGTAAGGAATTATCCCCTTTTGAATGCCCAAGAAAATGTAAGTTGTTTATGCAATTCTATATGGAGAACAGCTAATATTTTGCAGGACTTAATTGTTACAAAGCACAACAAAAGGAAGCATCATAAAATAAATGATCTAAAGTCAACATGAAAATATTCTGGAACCTCTGGATTTTTTTTTTTTTAAATCTTTTTCTTTTGCATTCAGGCAAACTGAAGATACTGAGATACTGACTCTCCTAGATAGTGATTTTAAAAATTGTTGTTATTCTGTGTGATGGTACTTTAGAAGTGTTTAAAAATACAATGTATGGTTTGAGTTGGGTTTTTACCTTAATTATAGAAGTATAATTTTAAAGTTTAAAAGACTAGAAGCTTATGCTTTCTTCGGGGCTGAATGTTAGATTTTTCATTTTGTCTCAAAAAAGAGAGTATAAACATGTTATATATGCCTAACAGTCATTCTAAAATAGTGTTATAAACAGATTAGATCACCCTTTAGTATTTATACTTGTGCCAAATTCCTGAAGGTATGGTACCATAACAACAAACCACAACAGACTAAATGCTCTCCGTTTTACAAGCGTACCTTATGGAATATTTGAATACTTGAGTAAACCATACATGTATTGAATAGTGTTTGTTTTGCAGTTGTTCATTCAGTATCTGTTTGTGCATTCATAGTTACAGGCTTCCCATCTGAACATAACCATGTTAATAAAATTTTGGCAGCAGCTCCAGATGCACTGTCATGTGGGTTGGTACTTGGTATATGTGTGTAGTGCCTCTAAGAATAACAATATCAAACAAACACATAACTTCAATGCTAATGAATAAGATTTCCTTACGCTGCTGTGTTTTTTACTCATACATAAAACCAGAACCAGGAAATTGCACTCTGATTCCCAGATCACAGTCAAATAGTGACTAGACACAACATGGGTCTTCATTCACTAAGATGTGAGGGTTTTTTACAATCATCATTGGGTATATTTGTCACAGTAGTTTAGTAGCACTTCCCGCAGTAACTTAGCAGCACCAACCGTACAGGTCTTTTAAGGCGTGGCTGAGGGAGTTCAGGATGTTTAGTCTAGAGAGAGGCTGAGAGGAGACATGATCATTCACTATAACTACCTAAAAGGGAGAATTGTAGCGAGGTGGGGGTCAGTCTCTTCTCTCCAATAATGAGTAATACACAAGGAAATAGATTTAAGTTGCACCAAGGGAGGTTTAGATTGGACATGAGGAAGAACTTTTTCACTGAGAGAGTTATTAAGCATTGGAATGAGCTGCCCAGGGAGGTGATGGTGGAGTCACCATCCCTGGAGATATTAAAAAGATCATAGATGAAGTACTAAGGGATATGGTTTAGTGATGGGCTTAGCCATGAGAGGTGACTGGTTGGACTTGATGATCTTAAAGGTCTTTTCCAACTGTAACTATTCTATTCTACTAAAGCTGTTTGTGACACATTTTAACTTACTCTAGAAACCTTCAGTGATCAGGACTTCACAGGTTTCCTAGGCAGCTCTGACAAAGTAAACTTTGATGTTAATAATAAGTCATCATTAGGGTAAACTCAAGTGACATCTAAAATTTGTTTTTCAGGATTCTGGTCAAGACTTCTCAGAACATACTAACCACCCCCTTACTCTTCATCCACGATCACTAAATATTAATTTTGTTTGCTAAATTGACAATAAACACTCAATGTTCATTTTTAAATATCAACTTGAAACTGAAAATTACATAACAGATATTTTACTATCAGCAAAGAAGAAGGCGATGTCTGATGAAATGTAAAGTTTTAATCCATAAAAGTTCTGCTTTCATAAAAAGTTTGATAAATTTATACACTCCTAGTACTCTGCTCCTATTTCTGTGTAAGTAAATTCATGGTCACTGTTTAAGTTCCCTGTAGCTTTGTATATGGCACTTGCTTTCAACTGGAACACTGCTAGCACTGTACATTGACCTCCAAGTTATGGCAGAGGTATCTGCATGTTCACAGGAAGGACATTTCACTTTTTCTTCTGAAGAACACCTATATTTGAGGCACGGTTTACACTAAATGAATTGTGGTTGTCACCAAGAGGAAGCTGTCAGAAATATGGACTGGAAAAGTTTGAGATACAGGTTCAGTTATGCACGTTCCCATGATTTATCTTAAAAATTCACCAGTAATATTTTACTACTTATTTTTACGAAAGGAAGAATATGCTTTCTTTTTTTCTCCCCTTCTTTTTCCTTTCATTNCTGTAGCTTTGTATATGGCACTTGCTTTCAACTGGAACACTGCTAGCACTGTACATTGACCTCCAAGTTATGGCAGAGGTATCTGCATGTTCACAGGAAGGACATTTCACTTTTTCTTCTGAAGAACACCTATATTTGAGGCACGGTTTACACTAAATGAATTGTGGTTGTCACCAAGAGGAAGCTGTCAGAAATATGGACTGGAAAAGTTTGAGATACAGGTTCAGTTATGCACGTTCCCATGATTTATCTTAAAAATTCACCAGTAATATTTTACTACTTATTTTTACGAAAGGAAGAATATGCTTTCTTTTTTTCTCCCCTTCTTTTTCCTTTCATTTTTTCCCTTTCTTATTTTTTTTCCTTATGGTAAAATGGACAGTAAAATTGAGAGGAAAAAGGAAAATCTGAATTTGGGAGCCTCTTAGATGTTGGCCAGGTGAGAAAGCACGGTAGGCAAAATGGCAGGAGAAAATTTAAATAGACACCTTCTGTTTCAGAGATTTTCACGTGCAAATTCTGAGGTGAGCACAAACAGCCATTTTCCTTCCATTTGTGCTCCAGGCTCTGCTGTTCTGACCCAATTTAGGTCTTGTTTAGCAGTTACACTGAAAGTAACAAGGCAGTTTTATTCAGTACAGGTTTGCAACAGTTGAGCACATCGGTGATTACGGCTATGAAAAAGCCCAGTTAAAACGCAGGTGCACACTCGGCCTCCGGCCCGAACAGCCTTCAGTTCAGTATCTTACACTCCCCTGACTCCAGCAACGTACCTTGCGCTCCATTCCCTCGTTTGCATTTACTGTTCACTCGGGACGCGTCTTTCCTTGGCTTCGCTTTGGGCACACAGCTGTGGGCAGCTCCTGGTGCTGTGGGCAGCTCCTGGTGCTGTGGCCGGCTGTGCTGCCAGGGAGCGGCCCGACCGAGGCCACTGCCCACCGAGGGCCGCGCGGNCCGGCACATGGCAGCTGGCCCCGCCCCGCGCGGGCTGGCCCCGCCCCGCGCCCGCCGCCAAGCAGGCGCCGCTGTGGGGCTGACCCGCGCTCTACCCGTCAGGCAGCGCGCCGGGCGCCGCGCGGCCACCTCCGCCTCCTCCCTCCCTCCCTCCCTCCCTCTCTCCCTCCTTCCTTGTCTCGCCCGCCCTTTCTCCCCCGGCGGCGGCTGAGGTGGGGCGCCGCGGTTTGGCGATGTGAGGCGCCTTGGCCGGCGCGGTTGCGTCCCATCCCCCCGCCAGCCCGGCAGGAAGGGAGAGGGGCGGCCTGCCGCGGCTTCCGCGACGCGCAGCACGGTAAGCTCGCCCGCTCCTTCCCCTCGGCCCTCCCTGCCGGGGTCGCCCGCCGCCTGCCCGGGCCGACGGAGCCGCCGCTCGGCGACGGGCGGGCCTCGGAGCGGGGATTGTCGCCTGCGAGACCGACGCCATCTTAGGCCCGAGCGCGGCCTGGCGCCCCCGCCGCGTCTGTGGAGCGAAGATCCCGGGCCGCCCGTGGGGAACCGCCGGAGGGGGTTTATCATCGGCCGCGTCCCGGGAGGTGCCCGTCCCAGGGCCCCCGGCCGCCGGCAGTAGATGTGGGGCTCGCCTCCGGGCCTTCCCCCCTCCCGCCGCGGCTGCGGTGTGCGGGCCTCGTCCAAACCCGAGCCGGCAGCTCCGGTCGAGCTCCTGCAGGCAGCCGGCAGCGGGGAGGCGGGACGCAGGGCGGTCGNTGTGGGCAGCTCCTGGTGCTGTGGCCGGCTGTGCTGCCAGGGAGCGGCCCGACCGAGGCCACTGCCCACCGAGGGCCGCGCGGGCCAGCTCCGCGCACAGCTCGCTCGCTCAACAAGCTGGACTCTCTAAGGGGGCGCCGCCGCAGCGAACACTTCTCGTGGGTCGTCTCCTCGCCCACGGTGCCTGCCGCGGGTGCGGGCGCGTCGCGAGCAGGCCGGGCCGGGCCGGGCCGGGCGGGAGGGCCGCGGGGTGTGAGGCCAGGCACATGGCAGCTGGCCCCGCCCCGCGCGGGCTGGCCCCGCCCCGCGCCCGCCGCCCAGCCGGCGCCGCCGTG
>WBNH01012095.1:0-79172 GCA_013401255.1 Urocolius indicus | reverse complement strand
CCTCCCTCCCTCTCTCCCTCCTTCCTTGTCTCGCCCGCCCTTTCTCCCCCGGCGGCGGCTGAGGTGGGGCGCCGCGGTTTGGCGATGTGAGGCGCCTTGGCCGGCGCGGTTGCGTCCCATCCCCCCGCCAGCCCGGCAGGAAGGGAGAGGGGCGGCCTGCCGCGGCTTCCGCGACGCGCAGCACGGTAAGCTCGCCCGCTCCTTCCCCTCGGCCCTCCCTGCCGGGGTCGCCCGCCGCCTGCCCGGGCCGACGGAGCCGCCGCTCGGCGACGGGCGGGCCTCGGAGCGGGGATTGTCGCCTGCGAGACCGACGCCATCTTAGGCCCGAGCGCGGCCTGGCGCCCCCGCCGCGTCTGTGGAGCGAAGATCCCGGGCCGCCCGTGGGGAACCGCCGGAGGGGGTTTATCATCGGCCGCGTCCCGGGAGGTGCCCGTCCCAGGGCCCCCGGCCGCCGGCAGTAGATGTGGGGCTCGCCTCCGGGCCTTCCCCCCTCCCGCCGCGGCTGCGGTGTGCGGGCCTCGTCCAAACCCGAGCCGGCAGCTCCGGTCGAGCTCCTGCAGGCAGCCGGCAGCGGGGAGGCGGGACGCAGGGCGGTCGCGCTGCGCCGCGGACGGGGCGCTGCGGGCGGGGCGGCAGCTGCTCGGCCGCCCTCGGGGACTCGGCGTCCTCCCGCGGCCTCGCACCCATCGTAGCTCGGGGGTGTGAACTTCTGACTGGTTTGTGAGGGCGATGTTACCCTTCCCTAGGCGGAGCTTACACCGCCTCGTGGCACGGGGAGTAGTGCTGCCTATTTGGTTTTGGTTTTGAGGGAAGTTGGTTTATACCAACTTGGGCTTTTAAAAACTTTACGGTTCAGTTTGAGCTTGGTCATCGTTTCTTCGCAGCTGACACAAAAGCCCTGTTCAGTAACAACAGAGGTGTTCACAGTCTTGGTGAAGCTGTGGATTGCACACTCTTCTGCAACTAACGTGATGCAGAGTTCTGTGCCTGTGTGGAAAATGCCCTGAAAAACAGAACGTGGGTGCCCACCATAAGGTCTGTCTTGTAAAGAATGTAATTTCCCTGTTCGTTTGTAGTGCAGATATTTAACTAGAAGAAAAGATGGTTGAATAATTCACTGACAACATTATTGTGGAAAGATGACAAGGTCAGTCAGAGAACTTTCTACTTAATGTAGGTGTCCTTACCTGTTAAACTCACTACTATTTCGTACTAGTGATTTGGTTTCAGTTGCTTTAAGGCAAACCAAAGAAGTATCTAGTATTGGAAAGCTGACTTGACCTTAAGAGTGAAACAGGTGGAATAGCGACTAAAATGATAAATGGGTTTTCAGTGACTCTAAATCTTCCTGCAGCTGCATTTGCCATGATTTTCTTTATTATTGTTTTCTATGCATCTTTAAGGTGCGCTTCTACAGATCACTGCAGCTATTACTTTTGTTACATTTTTTTACACGTACCTCTTGATATACCTACCATTTTTGTTGTTTCTATTTGAGTGCTTTTAAATTGTAACACTAACAAGGCAGGATTGGATTTTAAACATAGTTGCCATGATAAATGAAAATGTCCAAACTAGTGCTTTTGAAACACTTACTTCATTAGAAACTTACTGCTCTTCTGTGCAGTGAGTTAAATCTTTTCAGTCTTCTGTCAGGTTTTGGTTAATTGCTTGCCTAGTAACTATAGTAGTATTGCATGAGCTTGTCGATTATCCGTGTCTGCATAATGAACTTAAATGGCTAGCCTTAATTTCTGCTGGGCAGTTGCCTTTTAGAGCAGTATCATGATAGAGTCTAACAATATTTTGAAAATATCGTAAAGGTCTTGTTCACAACTTTTTTCTAGGCCTTAAATTGTCAATGGTTTGAACACTTTGATTATATATATATATATATGTAGTACTTCATTGGAGTTATGGACCTCGTAGACTGATGGACAGCCTTTAAGAAGATGTGTGTATAAATGTGTATTTAAATGTTTAAACATATTTAAAAAATAGGAAAAATAAAGTCTGTGAAAATAGATTTACGTTTCTTATGTCTGCACCTGCACTGGGAGATATTTAGAAAGAGTGGGGGATTTTGGCTTTGAGAGTAACCACTAGCAAAATTTCTGGAATGCAGCTTTCTCTGTTAATGTAGTTAAAGAAGCTGAAATCCTGTAAACTAAGTACACTCTTGAAAATGGATGGAAATGTTTCTTTTGGCAATGAATGCCATTTGAACTGTTTCTGCACATCTCCTCTAGTCAAATCCATCCTCCGTTATTTCAACTTTTGACTGCTCAGGCCACAGACTTTTTGACCGCTCAGTCATGCTGTAAAACTGTTAGCAGGACAGGTTATTTTTAACCGGCACTGGTTTATGTCATAGTTCTATGAAAAGTTGTACTGGTACAACTGAGGGTGCAGTACAGGAGCAGAGTGGCACAGATTAGCCTGACTCTGTTGTCAGGAAAAAAATTTAGTGAAATCTCTGCTTCAAATGATAGCATAAGGTGAAAAAATGGATTAAAACACCTATAATAATCTCACCCCTCTGTTATTAAAGGTAAGGCCTTTTAAAGCATATCTGTCTACAGAGGAGTATCAGGCTTGATTCTCTTTCTAAGATCTGCCACATGGCCCCTGTTGTAACTGTCAAGTATAAACTGACTTCATACACTTTTCCCATGACAAAAATCTAGTTTAGTGTCTTACTCCTTTTCTAGTGATGTGTTTAACTTCAGCACCCTAGGCTGGAGAAAGAAAGGAAATGGTGTAGATTTGCTACTTCATATCATCCCCAAGACAACACATAACATGAGCAGCCTCATTCTTATGCACTTTAATGCAAGTAGGGGCAGGATTCTCCCTGCTCCCTGGTGATAAGCTATTTCAGACTAATTGTTTCTACAGTCCATCACCAAATTGAGCAGCTCATTAACTCCTGTCCTGAAATTGTCTTCTTTTATTAGATATTAGGCAGTTTCTTACCATGTCTGTGCTGAAGACATACATGTCAGATACTGTTGATAGATAATGAGGAGTATTCTTGGTTTTGCAAGATTATTTCATTTAAGAAATGTCAGTTTATCAACACAGTCTTGATTTTTCTCTCCTTTTTCTATAATCCCTCTAGTCTCAGGTGGCACAGTCGTATACATTAGTGTTGATCTGATGCCCTGGCTATTAGATTTAAAGAGTTAAGCTGTCTGAGCACCATTCACTGCATAATAGTGGCAATTCAAGCTTTCTTAAGTAGTTTCCATTGTCAGGTAAATACCTGACATCAGCACAGGAATGAGGGTAGTTGGCATCAGTCTGGTAACAAGACTAGAAGTAATCTTCAACTGATTGTGGCCCTCATGAAAGGGAGTGTTGCCTATGTATTCTTTTTTATGTCAAAGCAGTCCAATGATTAACTTAATTTCATGTGCTTAACTGTCTATTAATTTCAAGGAGTTCCTATATTGACTGGAGTTGCTATTGGGCTCCTGTATTGTTCCCACTTCAATTTACCAAAAAAATGGAGACACTGAATTTTGCGAAGCTCTGTGTCTAACGCAAACCCTGTTGTATTGAGATCCCATTCCTAGTTATTACTGACACAGACTGTGTTTTTTTGTAATGTTACTGATAATTGGTAGTGCATGTAAAGAAATATAAAAGTTTGTTATTTCCTGTATATTTTAGAAGTAGTTTCAAGATTACGTTAGAAGATTTGAAAAGAAAAAAAAATTAATTGCTTCTTTAAAAAAATAGCAATGACAGGTGCTGATATTAATTTGTTACTTGCAAAAGCTACATATTTTCATACATGACTTTTTTTCCTTACTTCAAGAGCAAGTCTCTAAGCATGAGGGACTGATTTTGCATAGCTCTCATTAGAGTTTTTATCATGTCCTAATTGCAAATACACATTGTGGGTATGGTTTGGGGTTTTTGTGGGGTTTTTTGCTTGAGGCTTTTAATGTGTAGTTTGTTTGTTTTGGGATGATAAAGAAAATATGACTATGGGAAGCCCTGACAAAATCTTACAAAATTGGTGGGTTTGTGGATTTGGATAAGGTTTTGTTTGGGTTATGTTCAGTATTTTTTTTTGATGCAAAGAAAGTAACACTGTAAGTAGTGTTTCAGTAACTCAGTTGTATTAGGTGTACTACATGATTCATAGTAGGGTCTTCACATTTCTAGTGAATCACATACCTGATGTAGCAGTGTGTTTTAAAAGATTCCTTTCACTGTGATGTCAGAGACTTCCTCTCGTAGTTACTGGTGGATTAGAAAAAAAAATGTTTAAATTTATATGAAGGATATTTTTAGTCTTTCCTCACTTTTACTACCGAAGATGAAAATTCAGGTAATTATCAGAAAGTTGATATATTGATGATCTTTGGAGATCATTATGTCAGATTAGGTTCAACCTGTATAGAACATGATGAGGAGAAGGAAGACCAATGTATGTGAGTTATCATCTAATGTAGTAATCTTTACTGAACAGGAAACATTTGTTTAATGAAGATACTGAATGGTTGTGGGTTTTTTTGTTTGTTTTTTTACTATCCAGTCTCAAGATGGCAGAATTATTTATGGAATGTGAAGAAGAGGAGCTAGAACCATGGCAAAAGAGAGTGAAAGAAGTGGAGGAGGATGATGATGATGATGAGCCGATCTTTGTTGGAGAAATCTCAAGCTCAAAGCCAACTAGTACATGTAAGATAATGCCTTCCATAATTTTAAATAGATAAGGTGTAAACCTTTGAAGTGACTTTAAAAAAGTAGACTTTTTAACAGTAAGATTTAAGAATTTCTTCATCTTAAAGCTGTTCTTGAGTAGATCACTGTCACTTGTCACTTGTTTTGAGTAGGTCACTGTCCTACTCAAAATTGGAATGCTTAAGGAATTCTGTCCTAAAACTCAGGTTATGTATAGCTCTGTCTGTCTTAAACCTTAAAGCTCTGAAGTCAAAACAAGAGCATTGGAAGATTTTAGCATTAACAACATGATTAAAAATCCAGTATCTATAATGCTGAAAGCATGCATGCACTTGCTCTCAATATAGTTGGTATACTTAGATAGTTGCAACTGTCTACCTAGTAAAGGAATGTGCATGAATTTAAGTCCTCATGTTACAGTCCCTCTGTTTTTTCTCCACTTCACATTTCATGTTCACCCCATGGTGGACAATCTGAATGGGTGGACATCATTCTGACAAAATTAAGGTAACTGTCTTCAGTGTCTGTAATAAAAGCACAATCGGGAAAAGTTATTATTGTAAGAAAAAAAAAAAAGTAGAAACCTCTCTTCTAAGTGAGAGATTTTTATTAATTTATTCATCCTCTATAAAAATATAGAGATTTTTTTCATCAAGTTCTGTAGTTTTCTCTTAGTCCAGAGAGTGAGGTTAGATGGTTGTGATGACAGCAGATGTGTCAGAATTCCATATTTGTCCTGTACATGGGCTTTGGCAGGTAAGTAAAGGAGAATATAATTTTTATTACTTAATTTTAATAATGAAACTTATTTATTTCTATGCAAGGCCATCTCATAGTCCATTTTTGAGAGGTTTGACCTAAGGTTTCTCTAGCTATCAAATACACAAGACTTTGCCTGGTGAGGTTTTCTGCTTTCAGTTACTGCCTGATCTCTGCTATGCTTATATCCATGATTTCCATAGTTACTTTCTGAAGGCGTATATTTCGAAGTATCTCAGGACAAATTGTTTAACTAGGCTCTCAGGCACACTCTGCTGCATAGACTTTGGAGTTATTATTAGCTGTTAAGTCATTCTAGTTCACAATACCTCTATGTGCCATTACATAAAACTGTATTTTGCATTGTTACTCACTGGGGTACTAAGTAGTGCTTGTTACACTGCTTAAAACAGTGCAGAACTATATTTTAAATATTAAAGAATACTGAACTGCTGTTAAAGTTCTCTCACCTGAAAACAGTTCTTAAGGGTTAATATTTTTTAATATGCTACAAATATTTTAGATACTGTTTAAAATTTTGAAGAATATTTTAAAATTCCTGTGAAGTTTGATTTGGTTACAAACTTCTAGACAAACTAGAAAATACTCTTCCTGTTTTCTGGAACGTCCAGAGAATTCTGGGTTGCTGTTGGTCATTGATGTGGAACTATTGAGGCACGAGGCGTATGTGAGAACAACAAATATGCCAAGTTTCATATGATTAAACAACTTTAAGAACTTTGTTAAGGTAGACATAATATATGCATCTTATTTTAGTGCTGTCCGTACTCAATCCTGACACAAGTGAAATTAGTTATGGTGTAACTTTTTACTTTATCTCTTTTCCTTCCATTTCCTCAACTTTTCTCTTTGTAATCTTCTACTTCACTATCAAAAACAGCTATGGAAGAATGACCTCAGTTCTTCTCTGGCTTGTAAGTAGTACTACCTGACAGCAGTCAGGCTTCAGTTTGTTATTGGTGATAGGCAAGACATAGTGGACTCAACTTTGCTTATCACTGTTTTTACTTGAGAAAATTCCCATCTAATCAGATGAAAAAGTAATTGACAGGTAGAGACTTGTGTGTAGTTCTCAGTTTTTCTGAAAGTTATATTTTCTGCAATACATAACAATTTTTTTAACCTTTTCCTGACAATGTTTCAAGTATCAAGTTTTATGCAGACTTGTGTAGAAAACTTGAAGGAAATAGCTTAAAAACCCAATTCTGACGTCCTGGCACAGTGTTATGTAGAGTTAAGTGCCTCTTCTGATGGACTAGAGGATTATTTTGATGGGGGTGAAAAGTAATTCACACTTTATTTGCTTTGTCATTTCCTACAACTGCTCGTTTTTCCTACAGTTAATGCTCATTTTTGTTGTTTCCTTTTTCATAATAATACGAACCTGTCATTTGCTGCTACTTTAAAATGTTCTTCTGCCTCTTAGCTTTTTTGTACTTCAGTGCTGTTTTACCTCAACAGGACAAACAACACTTTGATAGGAGTGGGGTAAGGGCACATCAAGTTCTATGATGAATCAGTTGTTATGTAAACCTAGTTTAATTTAACATCGCTGACTCTTGAAATGTTCTTTTCAAACCAGTAAAATCTATCTTTGTGTTTTAGGATGTGCATCATACTGCTTGAAGCTTGAATATGCTTTGTGAGACATAACTTCTAGGGAAGGTCTTTTTTATTTTTTTTTGTAGGTAGATTAAGGCTTTTGCTTGATTTCACTCTGGATTTCCAGTATGAAATACAGATTTATTAACAAACATGGAAGAGTATGTGTTCAGCAAATCATGAATCAAGTTAATCATTGCTGATTGTGTAGTGCTGAAGTAAAAACAGTGCTAATAATACTGGATGACGTTTTGTCATATCTTAAAAAATGCAAACCTGTTCGTATCTGTTGGTTGCAGCTGCTTTTTTATTAGTATGCTAGCAGGTGACAGGTTGAAAGCTGTGATCTTAGAATGATTAATCATAGAATGGTTTAGATTGGAAGTGACCTTAAAGCTCAACTCATTCCAACCCCCCTGCCACAGTCAGGGACACTTTCCACTAGATCAGGTATCTGAAAGTCCCATCCAGCCTGCCTTGGAACGTTTTAAGGATTTGGGCAGCCACAACATATTTGGGCAGCCTATGTCAGTGCCTCACTATCCTCATAGAGAATAACTTCTCTCTAATATCTAATCTACCCTCTTTCAGTTTAAAGCCATTGCCTCTTGTCCAATTACTATGTGCCCTTGTTAAAAAAAATATCTCTCCAGCTTTCTTGAAGGCCTCCTTTAGGTAATGGAACCTTCTTCAGGCAGAAAAAGCCCAACTCTCTCAACTTGTTTTCATAGGAGAGGTGTTTCAGCACTCTGATTGTCTTTGTGGCACTCTTCTGGACTTGCTGCAACAGGTCCATATCTTTCTTATGTTGGGAACCCCAGAGCTGAACACAGTACTGCAGGTGGGGTCTTACCAGAGTGGAGTAGAAGGCAGAGAATTTGCTGGCCATGCTACTTTTGATGCAGCCCAGGATATGGTTGGCATTTTGAGATGCAAACACAAATTGTCGGGTCATGAGCTTCTTGTCAACTAACACCCACGAGGCCTTCTCCTCAGGGCTGCTCTCAATCTGTTCTCCACCCAGACTGTAAATTTGTGCTTGGGATTGCCCTGACCTTGTTGAACTTAATGAGGTTTGCACAGGTCCACCTCAAGCCTGTCAATGTCCCTCTGAATGGCATCCCTTCCCTCCAGCATGTCAACTGCACCATGCAACTTGTGGCTGGCAGACTTGCTGAGAGTGTACTCAATCTTGCTGTCCATGTTGCCAACAATGATGCTGTTAGATTTATTTATCAACTTGAGTAGTGTATACTAGTGAGCCATTGCTGGTGGAAAACAGCCTTGAGATTGTAAAAAGCAATATGTAGATATTCTTAATAGGTGTTGTTTGAGATCCTGATGTAATTTGACCCTGATTTGAGGAAGTACTTTAAACCTTGTTTCCTATGTATTGGAGGATCAATTTAGTTTCATATGCATATTTTCACGTCAGAGCAAGAAACTTGGCAGCAACACTATTGGAATTGAGCATCTGGTAGAATAAAAGTGTTTTGATAATATGGATATTTATTAACACTCTGGAAAGATCAGAAACTCCTGACTAAAACAAAAAGTTGTGGATTATTTGTGGCATTGGTTGGGGAGTAAACATCAAATCTGAGAAATTCGATCTGTTTCTAATGAGCTAGAACACTGGTCATAGATTACCATGTAGGATATATAAGAAAATCTGTCCTCTGGTAATGCATTTCAAATAGAATTCCTTTGATTGCTTGTCTGTTCGGTTTTCTTTCACATTGGCAAATGGAGATCAAGAAGTCTAAAAACAAGTTTGTAAATGCTTTATTTTCCTGTAATACAGAAGCAAATTCTGTAGTTAGTAGTTTAGAAAAAATGCTTCCTTTAATGTTGAGCAGTTGTAGGATTTGGGAACCTATACTGTATATGAGAAATAGAAGTGAATAAATGCATTATCAGCAAAGTGAAGTATTTACGATAAGTTCTTTTTTTTATTTGTTTGCACTTTTAGTTATGTGTTAATCTATCTCCAAGAAAATAAAACCTGAGGTTCTTAGGTGAGCTAGCTTAACCTAAGAGGAGTGGAACATAATCTGTACAAATGACACTTTGTTTTGCCAGGTATTTATTTTACAAATAATACTCTAATTTATCAGTCAAATCCTAATTGACTTAATTAGTGGATATGAATGCTACTTTTACTTTGAAAAGCAATTAAGCTACTAATTTAACTGCAATTAAGATAAATGTAACTTTTGACAGATATATTGAACAGAGTCAACCTCAGCTCATCACGAAGGGGGATACAGAATGGTGCACCCAGTAGAGGTACTTTATTGTCCTAATATGGTAATTAAAACCAAAAAATCCACAACACTTATGAAACATCTGACTGCAAAATTATATGAAGGTAACTTTGGAATCCTTTGCAACAGGTACAGTTACTACATTCAAGCCTGACAGTCACCATTATGCGACATCTGCCTCCAGCCCCAGTGCCATGCCTGTTTCATCACTCTTTCAGTCTGTATCCAGACCTACAACTAGCTCTGTAGCGGTTCAGCCATTGTCTATACCAGTGAATGTTTCAGGAACTTCACAAACACTGCAGAGACCAGTTCCTGGATGTTTATCAGCACAGCAGATGCCTGGGTCAAGTTCTGGAATATCACAGCCGGTTAGCAGACCTGCAACCATTCCAGTGACAACACAGCCAGCATCAAGAAATATCACAGTTCCTGTAGCGGCTCAACCTGTATCCAGGGCAGTGACTACTGTAACAGCACAGCCTGTAATACTCAACCAGGTAAATTTTTATTCACTTAAATTGTCAAGTATTCAGGTGTGATTACTTTTGCATAAATTAATGAGGAACATACTGACTCAACTTTGTAGTTCAAAGACCTGGATGAGGTTTTAGACTACCATTGTATAAACTGTAAAAATCCTAGAACCATAACCTTGCAATGGTAAATTAAAATACATATTTGAAAATACTGATTTGCAAAATCTTAGGCATAAGAGAAATGAGTATGAATTAGGTTATTGTATGTTATTTGGAGAAATGATGGAAATACTGAATCCTCGGAATTCCTGCAGATTTCTCTGTTCAGAGACCGATCCTCTGTATTGGTAAACTAATTTCATTTTGAAATATCTTTCATGTGATATTTACTGTAACTTTGTGGTTTTCCCACCTTCTTGAGTTTTTTTGCTGCTTAAGGAGTGCTGTCACGGTACCTCTTAAATGTTTTTGCTTTATGGTTCATGTGGCAATTGTAGTGAAACAATAGTATGGTAAGAAGGACTTAAGTAACCAAAAGTTGAAGGGTCAGTATGAAAAAATTTGGCAATGTACTTGTTTTATTTGAAAGCCCAAGGGAATTATGCACCAAGATCATGTAACATAGATCTTCCAGGAGTGACACAGAACCTTAGAATAATAAGGTTAGGTAGTCAAGTTAGATGCTGTTTTTATTGCCTTGGCCATTGGACATTTGTGAGAGAGAAAGAATGATGATTGAAATTTCATATTTGTATGAGGAAAACTATGATGTGATACCTTTACTGAAAATCATTTAAGCTGAAACTGTTTAGACAATATGCCTATAATACTAGGTAGTATTGTCAGTTTAAAATGAAGCCTAACAGTAGGCACCATCTCCACAGTCCATGCAAATCTACACACCTGCAGTTGTCCCAGCTGCCAGTCTTGATATAAATAAAAATCATGCAGCCTAATTGCTCAGCAAATGCAGAATACAGGCAATCAGTCTGAATGCACATAGTTAATAAGACCATTAAAACATGAGAACTGGGTGTTGTTCTTAAAACTTGTGCCTAAATCATTGCCAATGGGGAGTTGTATTTTAAGAAAAAACAATGGCATGTAATAATTACCTATCAGCTGAACCTGTCAGATTCATTAGGAGACAACTCAGATTTTACCATTTTGGGTCTTCATCAGCTGATTGATAATTTGCAGAGAAAAACTGTGGACATGTCTGGTGAAGGGAGTTAGCTAAATCTGTCTATCACTATAAGAAGGCCTAAAAAATGCTATAATCAAAAGTCTAGATGTCAGTAGGAAATCTATCCTTTGCCTCTGGAGTCCTCTGAAACTTGTCTTTATAAAGCAGGACAGATTAACACAGAAAGGTCTGCTACTTCATGTGATGTATACACATTTTAGGTTTCTGAATTTTATTTCTATAAATGTTTACTTATGATATAGTATGATTTACATCCAGAGGAATGGTAGGATCTCTTGCAGAATACTGCAAAAGAAAGCTCTCTCCTTTACTTCCTTTGCACATACATGCTTATGTTATTATTCTAATAGACAAAGCTGCTAGCAGCCTCTGCATTGTTTTTATTAGAAAGCTGTAAACAGACCTAGGAAAGCTCAACTTCTCTGAAAGGTATGTCAGCTGGGTGTGTATCTAAAGACACTATGCACACATGGCTTCTTGTTGTTAGAATCCATTCTCATTCAAGCTTACTTTCAGTGGGAATGAGACAACTGAGACTTCGCTCAAGTTTTTTAATTTTTGCCAACATCTGCAGGTTATTGTTCTTCCCTGACAGAGTAGAGAAACACTTTTTTTGAAGAAGTTGCAGCCTGAAATATGACTTTCAAGGTACATGACATGGAAAAAGATCTTTAAACATATACTACTCATTCTGGTTGTTCCAAGTTAGACTGATATGCTTTAGAAAGTAAACTTCTCTGGGACAGCCAGTGTGCGTGTATTCTGTGGTCTCTTAAAACTTCCACAGTTGAAATGATAATAGGTTGTATGGTTTATTTACAGTAGTGACATTTTGATCATGAGTTTCATAAGTTCCTAATTTTTTTAAGTTATCCTAAACGTAACATCTTTGGATGTTAAGAAATTCTTATTCCTATAGGAGGATTTTTCTGCATGTTTTTCCTTGCTTAAGACTGGCTGAAAGCGAATCTTCCATCTCTTAAACCGGACTTCTAGATTCAGAATTGCATTTCCATTTTCAGCCTGATCTAGAAAAAATGTTTTTGTATTGTTTTTGTATTGTTTCTGCCACTTGATTATGTTTTAATTTTTATGTGGAAAAAAGCTTGTTTGGTGTGCTTTCTGTTTTAGGGAGGTACTGTAGTTCAGCTTCTTGGGCAAAGTTCTGTGATTATTAATCTCACTCCTGCCACATTATGTCACTTGCTGTTCTTAGTGCCAAATGTATACTACCTCTATTTTGGTTTGTATCCTTGATTTTAATTGTCTCCATTCAAGAGCTCCTTGGTTTATTTTTTTTTCCCCCTCTATACAGTCTGTATTTACTTGGGACCATTGTTTTGTAGTGATTATTTTCTGCCTTGGGCTTTCTGTGAAATTTTTGTTCAAACTTTTTGTGTTTCTTCCTAACTTGATTCTTCCTAAGTGGCAAGAGCTTCAAATAAGTTTTTCCGGGAAAAGTTTAACATTTGGATTTTCAGCTTCCAGATCTTGAAATTTACCTTTGAAATTATAATATCCTGGTGACTGTGAGGTATGACTAGACAGTTCGACAGGACCCCTTTGTAGCTCAAAATGCTTTTGCATTCTTAGTATGGTGCAATATTGTTTTAATCTCAGAATGTCAAATGGCTTTTTTTCTGTGGGAACTGGTAACTTTTGATCACTTTTTTCTTAACCAATTTTAGAATATGTAGGTTTTTAACTTACCTTTTATCTATGTTTGTTATTCCAGTTTTATAATTGAAATACCCTTTTCCAATCACAGGCTTGATTCACCGACTTCCTGTAAAAGTCTAGTTTTTGTGTTTTGTTACTGCGCTATATTTATGCAGCTCCAGAAACTATGAGTTGAATTTAGTGTCTGTTATACTGTTTATACCAACTCTAATTTGATCAGAGTTACTATTGTTGCATATGCTAGCATAGTACTATACACTTAAAAAAATTTTGTTCTTGGTAGTGAAGGTTTTCTATCATTCAGTGCTCAGAATGCTCTCCAGTAAGCACTGCTCAATTTTGTCCATTTCTGTCCTCTGCTTAATAGCGTTTTCCTCAGTCTGAATGTGATTCAGATTCCAGTTGTTCCCTAGTTCGTTTTCAGAGAGCTAAGGTCTGATACCATGCATTGTGATTTCCCTATGTGGATTTGGTTACCAGTTATCATGTTGGTCTCCACAGTTCCAAATTATAGGATACACATAGTATGAACCCAAATTTTCATGAGTCTTTGGGAAAACTAAGACTGTTTGTAGACTTTTTTTTCTTTGCCTGAGCCCTAGGAGCTTTTTTTTTTTCCCCACTCCTGTGGCAAAACTATTTCATTTTTTCCTTTCAAACATTTTTGCATTCTGAAGCAAAAAAACCCACCTTTCTGGGTTTTTTTTCTGTATGTAAAATGACAGAATCAAATTGTAAAAAAAAAGAAAAAAGAATAACTGTGAACAGAAAAAAATATTTTGAAAATTGTAATGCTTGGTATTTCTAAGATATCTGAGTTTACTTTTTTTGCTCAGCAGGTATGTTTAGTATGTACTAGAGAGACATGCACATGCCATCAAAATGTTGACTTTTGTTTTCAAGGAAGTTCAAATATTAACAACACGTAAAAACCAATCAAACTACAGAGTAGTAAGAGAAGCAGATTATATATATAGCTATTGTATGGGTTATATTTCAAATGCAGGGGGTGTGCATAGTCCTCCACATTCAAAGCCTACTATAGGCTTACTGTCTGAGCATCAGTAGGGCTTGAAGTGGGGTTTGTAGACTCAGTTGCTTTGCTTGTAATTTTACTGGCTAGTCTGAAACCATTGTGGCTAGTGTATCACCTGCTTTGCGGTGACTGCAGCTCATGTAGCTGTTACTCATAAAAAATCGAGCAGAGAAATTTGGTAGCTATTTTCACAACTGCTGTTGAACTCTTAATGTTTAATCAGGTTAGGATGGATTCAGTCACTTGACGTAAGAATGACTTTTCATTAAGGTCCTGCAAGGTCTTAATTTGAGAGAAATAAAAAGGATGGGGAGAAATGTATTCCTTTGGATTGAAGTTTTTTTCTGGTATTTAGGAGTCCTAAAATAAATTATCATACCTTTATGTGTACCTGTCCACTTTAGACCTCTTTACATCAAGTTTAGTAAACACGGTGGTGTTCAAGAATATGGTAACTTCCATGGGCATGTTATCAGATAATCTTTACAGCAAAGAATATCTTGTCCATTGTCTCATAAATACACTGATGGCAAAGTCTGTGTATGTCTATTGGGTGATCTCTTATTTTTTTTTATTTTTTAGGAAAATGGAGTTACTTCTGTCAAGTATTTTGCTTCACAGGACAGCTTGATTAAGTGTAACCAGTTGAATTATTTCAGAGTAGAAACATCAAGTGCCAACATGTTGCTGTTCTTACCTTAATGATAAAATTAAACCTAACTATCACAAAGTTTTTCTTAGCTCATTGTTGCTGAAAATAATTAGTGTTTCAGATTGATTCTGTTAGGGTGATTGGCTTACTAAGATTTAAGTATTGACTAATCTTGACAAGTATGTTTCTCCTACCTTACCCCCTAACCTTTGAGTATTTGTAAAGAGAACTTACTTTCTGTTGTATCGAGAACTTACTTTCTTCTTACTTATCCTCCAAGCATTGTCTATTGAGTGATTACTGAAAATATTTTAACAGTTTTTAGTGTTGAGCCAAGACATCTGGACAATTTTAATTTTTTAAGTTATGTGTAGTGCTAAAGGCCAAACCTTTAAAACTGAAGCTTAAGAAGATAACTGTGCTTTAAAATGGGCAAAACCCTGTGTAATGAGCTACTGAGAAACACAATCTAACTCATAAGCTAGCTGCGCTTTGAATAGAGAGTTTGATTATAGTTTGTCCAGAAGTCCTTATATAAATATATAAAAGGAAAAAAAAAACTTTAGCGATATCAAGAGTGCCGTTCCTGGTCAAAATCCTATAGATAAGCTTTTACTTCCATTAAATCTTGACCACTTACTAGAATATGATTGATTTAAGGCTGCTTGCTGCAAGTTTGTGCTGCTTTTGAGGTCTGTTTTATGATCTTTTGAAGTGTAGCTAGCTGTTATGCAAGAGTACCAGGCAAATGTTTCAGTTTAGTTAAAGGAAGAAAGTATTAGGTTTTGAAAAACAGAAACATCAGACTTTATGACAAAAGCAGTTACAATTAGCAATTCAATCAGGTTTAGTAGTATTTCATAAAGTGGACTTTCCCAGGTCTTATGGTTGTTTTTACTCTTCTGATATGCATCTATGAATAAATTAACAACCACTGATGAGAGTTGCAAACTTACTGAAATGTCAAAAGAAAGTATTTTGGGGAGCTTGTCATTAACTTGATTTATAGCTGAGTACTTATAAGTACTTTTGAGCAATCATATGTTTTTTAAAGTAAACCCTTTAAAGCCTGCAAGTAAAAAAAAATGTTAAACCTCAAATTTCTTTTCCCTCTTGAAAATATCTTATTAGGATTATATTATGGATTCTCCACCAGCTGCACCAGATAATACATCTGGTATACTGTTTGGTGTGAGACAGAACTCGGGAGTTCCACAGTACCAGACTGAGCCAGCAGTGAATGTAACAGGTGGGTATAACTGTAGTGGTTGATAAGAGAAAGAGCCTAATGTCATTTAACTATAGTGCAGACCTTTGGGTTATAACTTTAGGATTTCTAGAACATAGCATAGCTGCTTTTTCCTTCCCACTGTACATAACGCTGTATAATGTTTAATGAAATAAACTTTGGAGATATGTGTTGTCAGACTTTGCTTTTCAGCACCTTAGACTGATGAGTATTATAAGACACCAGTTGATATTACTATTTAGATGGAAACAAGTATTGCCAAATCCACTCTTAGTTTTTTTGACTGATAAAGGCTCACTTACAGTTTATCACACACTCTTACTACTATGCATAGTAATGACTGTTAGGAAGAGAGGGGCTGTGAAGAGTACCAGAAGAGCTTTCTGAGTTATTGAGTGGATTCCCTGTGATGATGATCTTGCTTTTATGAGTTCTGTTATATAGGAGTTGGAGTAAATGGTTCAAAATATCCTGTCTGAAAAGGAGAATGAGAAGAGTATGAAATTTTACAACCAAATTTTTTTTCAACTAACTAAATTGTGTTTCAGCAGAAACTATTTAACCTACTTAAAAATAAACAAAGAGCTCCTTAATTTTATGTTGCAGTAGATGAAGTAGCACCCTCGATCTTAAGCAGGCTATATAACCTGAGACTTCTCCTCTCTCTTGTGAACGATTATACTTTTGTGATAACTGACCAGAATCCTGTCATTCAATCTAAGTTACAGATGACAATCACTCCTGATTCTTCTGTGAGATAACAGGTTATATCAATGAATGACCCATCTGGTCATCCTAACAGGTTATGTAGAACAGAATGATTGATAGTGTATTCTGCTTGATGTGATGATTTTGCAGCTCTAGTTCAGACATTCGCTCCAGTTACTTAGCAATGAAGGTCTGGTAGTACGTCCAACTATGCTGTGATCTTGTTCTTGTCTTACTGGGTTAAATAGCTTTTTTGTAAAGCAAACAAAGGTTTTATTGCTTCACATGGTTTAGTATGCCAGCTTTTATTCTCCATAAAACAAATGTTAAGATTCAATTGTTTGTGGGTTTGCTTTTTCTATTTTAATTTAGGAGATCTGCTTGCATATTTAGAAATTACTTATATTAGCCTGTTATAGAGAAAAAATAAATACTTTAAACTGCCAAGGATTGTAATTCAAAGTGTCTTAAATATGCCACTCTTGGTCTATGTTTATTTCTGTTAAATGGCAATAGGATTAAACTAAAAGGAAAGATTTGTCATTGGGGGTTGAAACACAAATATCTCACGACAGAGAAAATTTAAGATACACTTTGGTTTATAACAAGCATGTTTTGTGGCTTAGCTTGTTTGGTGAGGTCACATAATGCACTTGCATTGTTCGTCTGTGCCAACACCTACTCGCCCGTGTTGGTGCCACGCTTCCTCTAATTCATGTGTAGCACTGTGGGCACAAGGCATTCTGTGTTATGATATTTTAAAGAGGAATCCTTTTGAGAACTGGCCTGTGATAGTGTGCAGAAAATTGAACTTCTGTACATGGATGGTTAGAGAAGTTTTTTAGCTCAGTATAGTATAAATATTTATTTCTGAAGTCTAAGCATGGAAATGAAAAGCTGCTAATGAACACTAACCAAACATTTTCTTAGGTTGCAAAATGGGTGATGGTGTTAAATGAAACAGCATTGGTAACTCCTACTTGCATGTTGAATGGCCACTGGGGATGTATATAAAATTGTAATTTGCTTTCTGAGACTATTTTAAGGTTATTCTTCCATAAACTTTACCCTTTTGGAGGAAACAGAAAATTCCATAACCAAGAGGAGAAATGTTCTGTGGTATTGAGGAGTTGACTGGATTGTATACATGCATTAATAGGATTAGATTAATGGGAAATGTTGATGAGAGTCAATGAACTAGAGACCTAAACCAGTCTGGCTTTCATGTTCCTATTTGTTAATTTGACCAGACTGTAACTATAGTACATTTGATACTTTTTTTTCTGGGTTACCATTTCTAATGTCTTCTGCCATTTAATCATAAGATCAGGCATAGTCAGCCCAGATGCACACAATACAATGTAAAGGATTTTACAGTAGTATTGTAATGTGTGCAAAATGTTACTGCATCCAGTTTATTTCGCTCCTCCTTGCAGTCATTTTAGATATTGTACACATACCATATGTATGGCTATAGCCAGCTGTTTCATAATAGTTAGAAAATTATTAACTAAGATCATGAAATTAAGGCAATAGACTCCTGAGTAACCTGAAAACCAAACAAGAATTGTTTGGTGGCTTCTTACCGCTGTTCTCTCAGGTACCTGGAATCCATGACAGTCTCAGCTGTGTAGTCAGCTGGGTAGAGGATTGAACAAACTAGTTTGGCATGCAGGTGATCTGAGGAATTCTTGTGTCCATGTACCAGCTGAGAGAGGCACTTGAATGAAAAAAGGAATCAATCTGATTTATACTAGTTCGATATGAAATAATACTTGGAATTGATTTGATTATTTTTCAAAATAGGTGATGGGGTTTTGTTTTTAAAGGGAACAAACAACACACTTCAAATGTAAACCCATGGATATTCCCCTAGTGTTGTTATAATTCTTCTGAAAGAGGGAATTTATTAGATCAGAGTGCTCACCTTTATAAATACATGAAGTAGTCTTCAAATTTTTTGTCACCAATGTGTCAAGCTTTTTTAGTAGGAATTATTAATTTTGTTCATGTGTAAGAACAGTCCTTTTTTTGAAATCAGATTTTCTATAGTAAAATAAAATAGTTTAGTGAATATTCTTGTAAATCTCTTAGACCTTCTCTCTTTTCACACAACTACACATCATTAAATATGTAGCCAGAATTCCTTTTGTAGGTCGATGATGGACTGATGCTCTTGTAATCTCAGGGATACAGAAAAATGCTCAAGTCATATCTGCGCTATAGAAGCCTTTGCTGATCAAGACGTGTGTCAGTATAACTAACTCATATTTAACAGTGCAAGTATAAGTAAATTACAGAACCCTAGGAAGTAGGAGTGTCTAGTGAATAACCTCATTATTTTGTGTATATGTGAATTACCTTAGACAAGCAGTGCATAAAGACATCTATTTCACCTTAGTACGTTCATTTATGTCACAAAGAAGGAAAAGTGTGCTATGAAGAATGTTAAGATGATTATATATATATAACAAGTGAATTCTGTTTTCCTTTATCTGAGACGTAGTAAATTTGTCCAAGATACTCAACAGCATTCTCTGCTAGGAATTTTTGCTTCTGTGGTTTTAATGGAGAGACTATCCAGACCAATTGCTAGGTATAGATAGTTATCACTGAGTAAACACAACTTGGGAGTTGGAGTGTGTTGTTCTGTTTCTTTTCAGAAGTTTTAATAATTTTGAGACACAAGTTATCTCTGCTTGTTGAGAAGGCTTTTAAAGATCCTAATTCAGTTTCTTATAACACCCAAATATATCATTGGAACAGCTAGACTGTTGTGAGGGGAATGTACAGCAATGCCCTTAATTCAGATCACTGTGTCTGGAACTGAAGTCTGATCCTTGTCATAGTTTATGATAGTCTGTGCAGTCTGTGATGGAGAGATTTGCAAGGCCTATGTTGGCACTTCAGACTTCTTAGTATGTAGCTGTGCTCTTTCAGGTCTACTTGAGGACTGATTTCTGTGTTGAGATTACACTGTCAAGGGTAATCTTATAGTGACAGACACATGAGTTTCAGGACAAGATGGAGTCACATATTGATGGGGGTGTTAACTGGGCACCGAATTTGAGTTATCTTTTTAATAATTTTCTCTTATTTTTTTTTTCCTTTTTGCAAACAAGCCAATCAACTGTTCTTTCAGAAGAGAGCAAATAGATGTGCTGTGATTGGCCATTAGAAGTTACATTTTTTTCATTTTGCATAAAAATTGAAGACACAAATGTTTTTCAGAGTTAAATAACAAACTAAACCAGCATTAATGCAGGACCATAAAAAAAGGAGTTCTGCTTTTTCACTAGAAAGGCAGAGGTCATTCCAAATAGTGGGCATTGCAGGAACCAGCTGCTTAGCTTAACTTCATTACAGTGAACTCATGATTGTGGGTCCAGATGTGAAAAGCAGGCCAAGTAAGTAAGGGAGCTCATAATATGATTTACTGGGTTTCAGGGATGGCTCTGTATTTCTTTGCAATTACCCTTCTCCGTTGGCCTTAAAGCGTTAAGTCTTGAGTTGGATATTGTTTTCTTCTGTAGGGCCTGTTATTTTAGAGTAATCTTAACTGCTCTATGTAGACTTGTCTATCCTTTGAAGTACAGACATGGCTAATGCATTCACAATACACTGTGGTGAAAAAAACCCCAGACCTCAGGTTCTTTGATTTAAACCACTGTAGGTCTAAAAGAGAGTGGTTTTTTTATCTAAGCATCTTGCTACTTCTGAAGGAAACAATGTAACGCCAAAAAAGGCCAAGCCTAATGAAGTTAGTACTGGAAGCGTTTCGGATGTTTCACCCATAGTTAACTCTCCAAAAGTAACACCATCACAAAATATATCTTCAAAAGGTAGGATAGATCAAATGGCTTAGCTGTCAATCTATGCATGTGTGTCATGGAAAAAGCTGGTACTCTTGTAATGTTTAAGTTGATTAGTATTATTAATGCTATTAAGGCAATGTAAATAAGTAACTCTGTTCTTATGTCTTAAGACAAAACTTCCTATGCAATGATTTATGTATCTTTAGAAATTAATACACCCTAAGTTATTACCTATTGAAATTTTAGAACTTTCTTGTTTAATATCTACATTTGATTTCTGCAAAGTGGTGATTAGTTTAGTCATTTAGTGGCTGCAAAGACAGATACCAAAATAAACATTTCTGACCTCATGTTCTTAGTTCATAGACATAAAAAAATAAGTACTGAATAGAGAGTTGAAAATAAAACAACCAATAAGAAAATCTAAATTGAAAGAATTCTGTAACTGCTGAATTTATCAACTAATTCTTATGAGATAAACAAAAGGGGAGAAAGAAATCATCATACTAATGTCAGGCAAGGCAGCAAGTACTCTGACTGTAGAATCTCCATCCTTGGAGGTAATCAGAAGTTGACTGGGCACAGCTCTGAGCATCTTGATAAGGTTGGACTTGCTTTGCGTGAGAGGTTGCACATAAATCAATCTCTACAGGTCCAACCTTAATTATTCTATGATTCTGTAATTCAAATGACTATTGCAAAGTGGCTTTTGCCATTCTCTCCTTTCTTTTTGCAGCAGTATTTCTGGTACATTTAAAATAATAGTGGAGAAGGAAGGAGAGGGATTCTGAAAGACCTTTTCTTCCCTACAGAAGAGAGGTAGTCTAGCTATTTCAGCTTATTAATAATTACATGCATTTCCTTCTGAGCCAAAAGATGCTTTCCAGATGATTGTAATAGACATTTATTCTTGACTTTGAGATATTTCCAACCATGTACTCTCTCTTTTAATGTTAAACTGAGGAGCTACCTACAGTGTGATTGTGATGTTTGGAATTATTTCATATTTGGGTTTTTTGAACGTCTTGTTTGCAGCTGGTTTGCTCTCAGACTCTTCCACAGCAACCTGAAGGAAGTGGTTATAACCTGGAATATTGCAGCAAAGAATTTTCCTCCACTCTGTTGGGTAAAACAGATATTGTGCTGCAGCCTATAATTCACAGAAGATAACTGAAGGATCTTACCAAATGCATTAGCAAAGCAGCACATTGGATTCCCTGAGAACCTTACTTTTATGAGTTTGTGTATAAGCCTTCCCATACTCATGTAGTGATCCACTCACTGAAGTGCTGCAGAATATGAGATCTTGCTGCGGAAGCTGTTTTCTTCCAACTCACTTTGCACTCAACTGTCATGTGTCAAAATGTTTTACAAGCTGTAATAGTGAAGACTTGCAGCACTGTTACATGGTACATTCCTTGCATGGCCATCCACTCATGTGAATGACTTTCTGCTGAACCATGATTCTTATCAATACTGTTGTCGTCAAGGACAAATACTGTTCGATCCATGTCTACCTCATGGACTATGCAAGATGATTTTTGTCAAAAAATATATAATGCTGTTACATGGTTATCTCTTTAATCGTACACTTATTCACCCTTGTTATAAGGTGGATATGTTTGTGTGGGGTTTTTTATTACATTTTTCTCATAGCCTTGACGTGGTACAGTTTGAGTTGTTCCTTAAAACTCATCTTCTGAACTAATCACTCAGCATGGAGTCTTGCAGATTTGTGAAAGACTTTAAAATGCAGCAGAACTTCATTTGGAAAAACAGTTGTCACTGTTTTTTGACATTTTCGAGAAAATTGAAAGTCTAGGTTTATTCACTGAAGTTCAAGCTAATGCTAAGCTATTTTTTTGTTTTCCTCAAAAGGTCTTAATCATTTTATGTTGATGAGACATGCCTTTTGCTTTTACTACTGGGAGTAATTATTTAGAGGATTCATTTTCCTGGTTTTCCTGACACCTAGGAAGGCCTAGATTCCAACAACTGTCTAGACAGAAACAGTCTCATCATTGAGAACCTGGTGGTGAAATTCATTCCTGAATGAATTTTCCTGAACTCTATTCCGGTGATGTTAATCAGATCATGGCATAAAACAAGTTTTACATGTACATTTGAGAATTCAAATTCTTAAAAATTTGAAAAATGATTCCAGGGAATGATGGTGCACAGAACAAGTGCTTTCTCTCTGTCATGCTGCCTTCACCATCTCCCTTTTTTTTCCTCATTTGTTGCTAAGATATGTAGAAGTTGTTTATAGGTCTATACAAAACAAAACAAACTCAGCTTGGAAAAAAAGAAAGGATAGTTTTAAAAGATGATTGTAAAACCTTGCTTATGGTTACCACAACTACATCAATTATAATAATTTTCATTTGAAATAGTGTATTCTGCTAGAATAATAAATAGTAATTTGTGTATTCTGGTTTTGAATTCTGAACCTTAACATTTTAAATTTTACAGATACAAATGCTGCATCAAGCACCATTAAAAATGGGGGACCTTTTCCACGAGCTTGTCCGAAGTGCAATATCCATTTCAATCTTATGGATCCTCTAAAAAATCATATGAAGGTAAAATATTTTAGGACTGGTAAACTTTATAATAAACTTACGTGGGCTTCTGTTTGATTATGAGATAGTGCTGTGTTTTGACATGGAGATAGTCTGCCTGCTGGCTATAATTAGCAAGACCCCAAATGCTCAATGTCTTGCAGTCACATAGAGGAAGAGTGGTGTAGGAAAACTCTAAATCGTGGCACTTTTTGCCTTATTGCTCAAATGAATTGAGGCATATTTGCAATCTCTATGATTTCTCTGTGCTGCAACTGTGACTTCTGAAACTGTTGGCCAGATTCAGGTAAATTTCATGAAGGCAAGTGCTTATTCCAATTGTCAGGGTTGACCCATGTCTGTGTTAGATCTCTACTGAGACAAAGATGGCAAGGTAAAATTATCTTTCTGTATTTAAATATCCCTTCGTAGCTAAAAAAGTTGTTAAGCTGAGGGGAAAATCATAATTTGTAATTCATTCTTAAACACTGGGAGGAGAAACAATGCTTTAAGAAACTAAGTATTACTTAGTCTCCTTATAAACTACTTGTTATTGTTTCTAGAAACGTGATTTCCTGGAAAATACATATTATTTTTTGTCAGAGATTCATTTCATTCTCAGACACTTGTATTCCATTTCAGAGACATAGAAATGGCTTTGTATTATAGAATGGTATGGTTGGAAGGGACCTTTAGAGATGATCCAGTCCAACCCCCCTGCAGAAGCAGGTTCACGTAGATCAAGTCACACAAGAACATGTCCAGACAGGTCTTGACCTCCATGGAAGGAGACTCCACAACCCCTCTGGGCAGCCTGTGTCAGTGCTCCGTCACCCTCACAGTGAAAAAGTTTTCTCTTACGTTTAAATGGAACTTTTTGTGTTCCAACTTCATCCCATTACCACTTGTCCTGTTGCTAGATACAACAGAAAAAAGACAGGCCCCAGCTTTCCAACACCCATCGTTTAGATATTTGTAAATGTTAATAAGATCCCTCCTCAGTCTCCTCTTCTCTAGACTAAGCAACCCCAGTTCCCACAGCCTTTCCTTGTCATTTCGGAGGGAAGACATGGGCACTCAATATGAGTGATCAGCGAGCTTCGTTTACTGATTGTGCTTACCCAATATTTATACCATAGTTAATTAACTCATACATAGTGCAAAAGCTGAGCTCCTAATTGGTGCGTGTACAAAAGATCAGTCCCTCCCGCTTTTCCCATGCCTTTATCACTGCAAAACCTGTTATTGTATAGTTGCAACAGTTAAAGATAGTGTGTCCTTGCCTCCCCAGCAACTACACCAGCTGTGTGCGATGTTTAACACATTCCTCCTCGGTCAGCTGCAAAACATCTACATGCTTTTTCTCATACAACCATTCTTCCACATTTCCTTGTATGAAAGATGCTCCAACTCCCCTGATCATCTTGGTGGCCCTGCACTGGACTTTCCCCAGAAGTTCTCTGTCCCTCTTGAGCCCAGAACTGGACCCAAGACTCCAGATGAGGCCTCACCAGGGCAGAGAGGGAGAAGAACCTCACTTGACCTGCTGGCCACACTCTTCTTGATGCATCCCAGAATGCCATTGGCCTTCTTGGCCACAAGGGCACATTGCTGGCTCATGGTTAGTTTATTATCAATCAGGGCTCCCAGGTCTCTCTCTGCAGAGCTGCTCTCCAGCAGGTCAATCCCTGCCTGTACTGGTGCATGAGGTTGTTCCTTCCCCCCCCAGCCTGTACCAGTGCATGAGGTTGTTCATTCCCAGATGCAGGACTCTGCACTTGTCCTTGTTGAACCTCATGAGGTTCCTCTCTGAACAACTCTCCAGCCAGTCAAGATCCCGTTCAATGGCAGCACAGCCTTCTGGGGAATCAGCCAGTCCTCCCAGTTTGGTGTCATCAGTGAACTTGCTGAGGGTACACTCTGTCCCTTCATCCAAGTTGTTGATGAAGATGTTGAACAAAACTGGGCCCAGAACCGATCCCTGAGGAATTCCACAGGCTTCCAACTGGATTCTGTGCCACTGATCACCACCCTCTGGGTTCTGTCATTCAGCCAGCTCTCGATCCACCTCACTGTCCGCTCATCCAAGCCACACTGCCTGAGCTTTCTGATGAGGATATTGTGAGAGACAGTGTCAAAAGCCTTGCTGAAGTCAAGGTAGATGACATCTGCTGTTCTCCCCTCATCTAGCCAGGTGGTGTACTCTATATACTAAGTCAATAACCCACTCGAAAAAGGAGTATGAAGGAGTGTGATAGAGATCTGTGAGGCTCTGAGTTAACACAGATCATTCTGATGGTTTAGTGGTGGACTTGGCAGTGTTAATTCAGTGGTTGGACTTGATCTTAAAGGTCTTTTTGAACCAAAATGATTGTATGTCCTCCCCTAAGAAAACTTTCCATTTAGTTCTTAGTAAACTTGTTGTTGGTCAGCAAAATACTTGCAGAAAAGCTGCTTTTCGTTTTCTCATTAAATGTAATGGAACTAGTCATTTTTCTAATGAGTAAATCAACACTGATATTCTGATTTCTTCCTTAGATTTGTATTACATGGACCTATGAGAACACTCTCTATTCATTTTATATAATATATAGTGGTTTATTGCCTAAACACTACCTAAAGATCAGTTACCGTTCAAAATACGTATGTAAATGTGAGTAAAGTCAATGTGTCAGAAATTTTAGCTTTGCATCTAACTCTAGTTAGTGAGTGTCTTCAGTTTTTAAAAGGGTGGTGGTGTCATTTCATTGTTAAGAGAGGCTGATACCTTTTGTCTTTTTTTTCTTGTCTCCCTTTCTGTCCAGTATTGTTGTCCAGATATGGTAAATACCTTTTTCCCAGGAGTGGCCAAAACAGAATGTTTGATCACAACAAGCAAGACTGCTGAGTCTGAGAAAGGAAAATTGATTATGTTAGTTAATGACTTTTATTATGGAAAACACGAAGGTGACATCCAGCAGGTACAACAAGAGCAGAAGACTCATACAACTTTTAAGTGCTTCAGTTGTCTGAAAGTTCTTAAAAACAACATAAGGTATTTGAACTCACTTTCTTAATTGCTTGTAAATCACTTGCATCTCATAGCACTTAGTCTCATGCATTAAAAATTTATCTCTCTGTAACATATTTTTTTTTTTCTTATTGCAAACTTATAATGTATGTCTGAACAGAAATGGAATTATTTTTTTACTATGCATGGTATAGCCATAACTTTATTTTATAGAGTACAAATTTCAATAGTGTCTAACAATCAGAGTGGTTGTAGGACTTGGGGGTTAGAAAGGGCAGCACAAAGTATTTTACATTTTTCTATCTGGATTTATGGTGTTATCAGTAAATGTGACTGTTAATTCCCTTTAGGGATGTACAATGACTAATAGTTGGTGATTTACTTAGGTAACATCTGTTATTTTGATGGAATAATTTTACTTCCAAATGCTGCAAAAAACTTCAGTAAGCTGTTTTAAAAGGTAGATGAGTTCATGTCATTGTTCTTTTGAAGTTAAGGTCATTGAACTTTATTACATGCATTCATAGTTTAAGTAGCAGAATGTAAAACATAAAAAATAGACTATTCCTTCGAAGGACACGATCTGCAAGTTAAAATTAATACATTTATGCTGACATTAGACCCATATTATTCAACAAAAGAGAAGCCTAATGTCATTACAAACATTAAATTTGCTGTTAAGCATTAACTATTTGTAACTCAAGTAAAAGTGCTGAAAATTTGTCTTAAGCAACTTGAAAATGTTTTGTTGTCAAAGTTTTCTCTTGTGATCTTATAGTTCCTGTTAGTTACAGCATTTCTCCCCTTGCAGTTTATCTTTTTAAAGAGCAACAGTATTTGATATGGGCCAAGAGGTCTTTCTTGTAGTTTTCTAGGCATAGTACTTGCAATGTAAGCCTTTCTTGCAATATCAGGAACAGTAGTCCACAGAAATAATCCCTTGTTAAGATATTGGGTTCATTAAAAAAAAAAATAATTCTCAGGCACTGTTTTCTGCTCAGCATTGTATTATAAATTTTTGGTGCTATGATGTCTGTATGTTTAATAGCAAGTCATTGGAAATGAGCACTTTCTTTCACATTTCTCTAGAGCCAACTTTATTCTCAGGCACTCTTTGCTGTAACTTTGTTGCTGTATTTTGTAGTTCTGTAACTTCAGAATTTTTATTCCAAGTTATGTTTTATACTGTTAAACATTTATAGTGGACAAAATAAATGCATATTGTTCTTTTAGTGGAAGTTTTTTAGACCTTAATTCAGAAAAGCAGGAAGCAATTCATCAAGGTGATCCTCTGCTTCCTTTATAAGATTGATGGTTGAACACATAATTGAAAAAATGTTCTGTACTAGTGTCTGTTCCTTTCTTTGACTTATGTAACTTGATAGCTTCAGTTAGATAAGATTTTTTTTTTCCTTTTTTGAAGCAACTGCATGATATTAGAGGCTATTTTCCTTGCACGTTTGTTTTTTCCAATTCCAAGGTGCTACTGTTTTGAGAATTACATTTAGTAGTTCTTTGGCTGAATTGAAGTGAAGCACATTCAAAAAAGAACAGTTTTGAAGTCCTTGTGCTGCTCCACCAGTAACGGTGACCTGCCAACATTATTACAGGTGCCTAGACTTCTCAGCCAGAATAGCTTCCTACTGCAGACAGGTGGACATGGTAAAGTAGTAACACATCCACCAAGCTTCTCCTACTCTTGATTATCATTTACACAGTGGCATTCTTTGATAACTGTCCCTCATAATTCAACTTCATTCCTAAATGTTTTATACAAAGAAATCTCTTGGAACTCTGCCATTTTTGAATGGAGGTGGTTTCAGATAAAGCTATAATGTCTTAATTGCAGGTATATTCTTGCCATTTAGTAGTTCTCAGCAGAGATAAAAGTTGCATTTGTTTCAGAACAGGGCATTGAGACTGATGGTGGTGAAGTGTGACTAACTGACATGTTTTGTTGTTGCCTTTGCTAATTTTCTTTAATTTCGAGGCAAGAAGCTTTTTAGGCTTTGAACAATGATTTCTGGTAGTCAGCTTCCTTAACTGGACTTTTCAATTTTTTTTTTCCCTTTTAATTGGGAAGTCCTTGCAGAGTAAAGTTTGTGAAGAACCCTGTGCATCTTGCATGTGATGTGTCATATATGATGAATATTAAAATGTAGGGTTTTGCACTTGTGCACTTTCATTTAAAGGTTTATGAACCACATGAAACATCACTTGGAGCTTGAGAAGCAGAGCAGTGAAAGCTGGGAAAGCCACACCACCTGCCAGCACTGTTACCGCCAGTTTCCCACCCCATTCCAACTGCAGTGCCACATTGAAAGTACACATACACCTTATGAGTCATCTAGTAAGTTGGATTATATCATATGGATTCTTTTTGTGATCTGAAATTTTTAGGTATTTTTTTACTTTTATGTTGCTGGTTGGTAATTTCTGGATAAAGCTATTTTACTTTAAGAGCAATCTTAAGACTTAACATAGGAGCTTTGAAATCTGTAAGAGCACTCATTCGATTTATGTTAAAGCAATGTGTGTAGAATTGTAAAAGGTTTTTTGTTTGTTTTTTAACTGAAAGCTTGACTGCAAGAGTTCATGTACTGGGAATTTCTTCTGAAGAGTAGAATAATTGTTAGATTGCTTTATCGTTATAAATATATATAGTTCTACTTACGACCCTAAACAATTTTTTTCTTTTCCTCATGTTTCTCTTTTTCTAGCTATCTGTAAAATCTGTGAATTATCCTTTGAAACAGAGCAAGTTCTTTTGCAACATATGAAGGACAATCATAAGCCAGGTGAAATGCCGTATGTTTGCCAGGTATCTGAGAGTGACTGTTTTGTATTTAGATTACATTACCCTTGTGTTTTGATATCAATAAACATTTAACAAGGAAGTCAAACTTTTCATTTTAGGTATGCAACTACAGATCCTCAGCTTTTTCAGATGTAGAAACACATTTTAGAACAGTTCACGAAAATACAAAACATTTGTTATGCCCATTTTGTCTCAAGGTCATTAAAATTGGAGCACCATATATGCATCATTACATGAGGCATCAGGTAAGCAGATATTTTCAATTCTTAATGGTAGAAAAATCCTAAATATGTGTAATGACTCTATGAAAAAAATAACTGATTCATGTGGTTCTTGCACAATAAGGATAATAAAATATGGTAGAGTAATTATTACTGCTTCTTTTGAAAAGTCTTTAAGGGACTTGTTGGACTTGGTAATGTTTTTGTGTAACAGCAGCTACCTGTTCAAAAAAATACCTCTGCTATTTTGTTGCTTCATTCAGTAGTAGATATATGCTCTGCTTTTCTTGAGGTTACAAACAAACCTTTCAGTAGTTGAAATATAGAAAAAGTTCATAAAGTAATGTATGTGAAGGAAGATTGCTCTTAGTAATAATGCTGCCTTGCATTTTCAACTGTTTTTAAATGTTCTCTCTAATTCCTACACAGTATCTTGGCTTTGTGCAGTATTAGGAGTTAGTCTGGTTAATGCTTTAGAAACTGGATGACCACGGCTTGAGACAAGCTAGAGTTGGAGATTAGTTTATCATGACATTCATGCTTACTATACATTGTCTTCCCTTTTAAAAAGAAAAAAGGAATATATCGTTGCACTAAGTGCAGACTGCAATTTTTGACATGTAAAGAAAAAATGGATCACAAGACTCAGCATCACCGAACATTTAGGAAACCCAAACAGTTAGAAGGATTGCCTCCTGGAACAAAGGTAAGCATTCAGAGGGGAATATTAGAGGGTACAAAGTTAAAAAAAAAAAACAACTTGTTGGGAGAGAAAGGGATGGGATAGAAAGCAGAATGTAGCCAGTTGCAGGTCTGAAAGAGATCAGTGTGTTTTGTCATGGCTAACTATTTCCACAAAAGCAAGAGCTTTTAAAACATCCAAGAGACTATGGAAGTGAAGTTCACTCTAGTCAAACAATATTTTGTATTTTTCAAACCAGTATTTACAGAGGAGTGTTTCAATTTGCTATGATTTTTATCCTAAAGTGGCTTAAACTTTGAGACAATTAGAAATGGGAACTTAGCTTATATCTAAACAGGTTTTGTTTTTTTTTTTTTAATTTCATACTTACAGGTGACTATTCGAGCGTCTATTGGATCTCTTCAATCAGGATCATCTTCTGTTAGTACCAGTGCTTCCGTGTTTCAGTTGTCACCTAAAGCTAAAAACACAACCACTAAAAATCATAACAAATCCAATACAAATAAATCAAAAGCAAAAGCTAAGCCAGCTACATCGAAGAAGCAAAATGCATGGACCAACAGCAAAAAAAAAAAAGTTACAAATAGAGCATTGCATAGTCTAAGGTAAAATATTAGCAATAAAATTATAGAAGTGTGCTTTGAATAAAAATAACTGATAATTATCTTTCAGACTTCTAATACTTGAGTACAGAAGATGCGACACTTCAGATTTGCAGCAAAAGCATGCTATAAACTTTGCAGATGCTGGTACTATGATTATAATTTGAAACTGCATTCAACAGTTTTGGTGGTGGTGGACTGCTTTATGATGGAAGAACAAACATTCTGGAAATTTTTCTGTTCTAAGCTTCAATTTTCTCTTGCACAGAGCTACAGACTCTTGAGATGCTAACTCATTAGGCAGGCTTACATTTAGAAGTGACCTATGGAGAGGAATTGGAGAGGAATACATCTGTCTGAGTGTATTTTGAACATTTTCTTGGGGGGGGGGAAGTATATTCCTCCTCCATTTTTTTTTAAGGAGTTTGTTTGATCCCATTGTTTAAGAGGTTAAGTCTTGTATGTCCTAGGAGATACCTTAATTTGGGGAGCTACCAAATAAAAACAAAAATCAAGAAAGTTTAAGCGAAATTTTGGGAGAATGCTGTCTTCTTATTTACAGTTAATTGGGTTTTGCTTTTATATTAAGAATTTTAAGGAAATCATTTCAGTGGCTAGGATGAGTTAGCAATTTTCTCTGTCAAAGATTGTAGATGTCTGCCTTGCAATAAAGTGGTAACACAATGTGTAGGGCTCAGAGACATCAAAAAATGGCCAGCAGAGCTGGGGAAGAGCAGGATTTTGTTCGTGCTTTGCAGATTTTTCAAAGTTTGTGGGAGAATATCAGGCAAGACAAGAAAACAGAAGGATTTCTTTGTGCATTGTGGAAAGGGCGAAGCATTTTTTTTTGGAAGTTCTTCTCAAGTATGTAGAAATAACAGCAGCAGCTGAAATTGTAGGTTGTTGTCTACTGAAGTATCTTTTTTCCAGGACTGGAAATACTTAACTTTTGCTTTTTTATTAAGGTCGCAATTATGGTATAATGTAAGAAGAAAAAAGTTTTCTTCAGGTGTGCCGAAATAACCTATTAGTATTTAACTAATAAGTTAACAATTTTTAGTTGAAGTTCCTCATTTTTTTCCCTAATGTAGTCAAGCTTGCTACTGACTTAAAGCAAAAAAGGTTTTAAATAGTTATTGCATTTTAATGTCCTGATATTAACTATTAACTTTTTCATGTTACTGTTAGGTATCGTTTGGGAACTCACAAATGCATTGAGTGTTACTCTGCGATAAAAGATTTTGCAAGCCATTTTCCTGCTTATGTCCACTGTAGCTTATGCAGATACAACACTAGCTGTAGCAAAGCCTATGTGAATCACATGATGAGGTAAGAACTCTTCAAAATTTCGACTGGGTTGTCGAATACTTGCTGACTTTGCGTAAGGTGTGCTAAGTGGGTTTATTAGCTGAATTTTAAACTGGGTCGTAGGGAAGCATGTAGGGGTTGTGTCATTAATTGGTAGTGAGGGCCTAAACTCCATATACTTGGATTGCCTGAGTCAGTGCTTTAGGCAGTGTTCCGTCTTTGCTTCAGAGTTTCTATGGAATCTTCCATAATCATTTCACGCAGACTTAACAAATAATGACTAATTGTTTTGTGTTATCTGGGTTTCAGACTGAATACCTCATACGATTTTTCTAAGTGCTGAATGCATACAGCACAGCTATTGCTAAGGAAATGTGTGCTCAGAATACCATGTAAATGATTTCTCAAATAGCACATTTGAGTGGATACTTTTTCTTATACTGCTGTATATAGATTGTCGTCTGTAAAAATAACATCTCATTTTTCAGGAAGTTTGTACATGATTGTGAGGCAGTGTAGGGTGTTAGTGATGCCAGCTGTAAAAAAAGCCTGTTAGGAAAACAAATACATTCGTTTTCAGAGCAATAGAATTATACCACACAGAGCATGTAGCAGTAAATGTAAAACAGAATTTTGAAAGGCAGTTAAGGATGCTTAATCCTGAACAAGCCAAATGTATTGTAGTAAAGTACAGAATGCAGTTGTCTTTATACATGCATGTATGTGTAAAATGCCTTGATGTTTTTGAATGCTAGAATTTTTGAATTTATGACCTAAGTTGTATATATTTTATAAGTTGACTTGTTAATAGTAATTTTAATGCTCACGTAAAACTGAAGTAGTTTGCATGCCTTTATTCATATAACCTGTTGGCTGAATGCTTTAAAAATGTATAATTGATATACTTAATTGTGATTGTACAAGAGTAAATTTACTCCAGATGAGGAGAGGGGAATCTAAGGTAAACTGTTCCTACTGTTGACTGTGTTCTGGGTTTTTGTCAAATTTAACCATGCAGCAAAATAGCCAGTCTTTTGCCCTTTGTGTCCTTGATGTTCCAATTCCACACCTACTTTGATGCCTTGCAGCACTTATCATTGTGTGTAAGGAACAAAGAATCGTCAGGTGGCAGGCTGTTACAGGGAGAGTGTTTGCAGTAGCAGCCCCTGTACTCAGCTGCTTGGTTTTTATTTCATATGGGAGAAGAGTGTTGGCACATTTAACCTGCATATGACAACTTCTAGGTTGTCTGAAAATTTAATTGATCTCATTTAAAGCCATTTCTTTAGGAAGTGTGAGTTGAGCAAATCTTTGCCTCTTTGGTTGAATACTGTATAGCTACAGCCATGGTGCTTCCAGAGCTAAACTGCTGATGAAAGCAATGTAACTATGTTCTTGTAGGGCTGTGCCAATGAAGTTAAGCCATGCCCCTCTCACACTCATTATTTACAAGAAAGTGTTTTAAACTAGAGCTGAAACTCACAAGCCTGTAAGTTTTCAGCAATTTAATGTTTTGCAGTAATGCATGCCAGTAATTGACCCTTCCATTTTCATGCCTTGTCATAAGCAAGTAGCAGTACCATGTACAGTGTAGGGAGTATGTAGAGAAATATATTGAAGAAAACCAGTCTAAGTGGTAATGTTTTGTTATGTTTAGTTTTCACAGTGCTCGTCCAAGTAAAAGATTTTGGATCTATAAGAAGCATTCAGAAGAGCTACGGTAATTCAGTTTTTTTCAGTCATAGATTATTACATTTTTATTTTCCAATAGTGAACTGATCACCTAAATGAGATTAGAGCCTCTTGAATCTGTGAACTTCCACAATTTGGAAAGAGCAGGGAAATAAAAACATTAGCTCCTCCACTAGCAGTGTTCTGTTTGGTGAAAAATATTTATTTGTCCACGTATTTTCACTTTTTTCCTTAACGCTTAGCAGTTTGTAAAATTATTTCTATTTCTTTATTTTCCAGTTATTCTTTGTGTATAAAATGGAGAGGGAGTGAGGGAACAAAAAAAAAAAAACAAAAAAAACCAAAACAACAACAAAAAAATCCAAATAGACAAAACTCTCCAAAACCAAGAAACTCATGCTTTACAGATAAATTTCTGTCTCAAGTGATATTCTTTGTACTGAAGCCAGCATGGAGATGTCCTGGTCATTGATAGAGATTTCCAGGTGCTAGTTGCAGTATAAAAAGTAAGAAAATGTTTTTTGTGGGACATTTCATCTAAAGCTGCAGAGAAAAAAATTTTTAATAGATTGTCTAGTTGCTGTAACTTAAGAAAACTTTTCACGGCAATGTTGTATTTATGCTTCCTTTTTATTTTATTTTTCCTTCTCTAGAGGTGTAACTGTAGTGTGTCTTAACTGTGATTTCTTGACTGATGTATCTGGCTTAGATAGCATGGCCACGCATCTGAGTGAAAGCCACACTCATACGTGTCAAGTTATTATAGAGAAAGGTGAGTACATATGGTGTTTTTTTTATATAGTACTGCTGTTTTAACCCTACTGGCCACTGAGACCTACACAGCTGTTCACTCCTGCCTGGTGGGAGGAGGGAAACAATTGAAAGGGTGAAAGTGAGATAACTCACGAGGTGAAATAAAGACCATTTCCAAGTAAAGCAAACCAAGGAATTCATTCACCACTACCTATGGGCAGGCAGGTGTTCAGCTCTCTCCAGGGTAGCAGGGATCTGTCACGTGCAACGGCTACTTGGGAAGACCAATACCTTCACTCCTAACAAACTCCCGTCCTTATTCTCCCCTCAGCTTTATATGCTGAGCATGACATCATATGGAATATGATGTTGGGATCAGCTCTTTGAGCTGTGTCCCTTTGCAACTTCTTGTACACCCTCAGCCTCATTGCTGCTGGAGTGTTGTGAGAAGCAGACAAGGCCTTGACTCTGTAAGCACTGCTCAGGGATAACATAAACATCGCTGTATTATCAACACTGTCTTCAGCACAGATCTGAAACTTAGCCCCATAGTAGCTACTGTGAAGAAAATTAACCTGTCCCAACCCAAATCAGTGCCATGGTATACATACACAAATACGTACATATGACTGTCTATGTGTTATTGCAGCCCTTTTGTCAGTTACGGTGTCTTTATTTCTGTGTATTTGGATTTGAAAATATTTCTGTATTTCTACATCTTGAAATACTTTTAACTAAGTCCTGTATTTTTATTTTCAGTTTCTGTAGATATCCCGACTGCTGAACAAGTATCTGAGTAAGTTTTGCTTTACTGTTCAATTTTTATTTCTATTAATTTAGTGACTGATGGACAAACTTTGCACTTTGAACTCGTGTTTCTTCTGAATTTAATACAATTTGAAACGTATGGATGAACATAGACCCTTATTTAACTAGGGCTTTTTGTTCTTCTGTCAGTAATTACAAGAATGAGGAGATAAAATTACTAATTAACTAATTCAGCCAAAATTGAACAAGGTTTTTGTTCAGTTTGGCCAAAGAGGCACAAATAATTCTTGCAGTATTAAACGTTCTCAATTTTTACTTCTAAGTGAAGGTATAGTGAGACTCTTAATTCAACTTTCTTTTAATATTAGCTTTATTAAATGATTGGCTTATATTCTTCATGTGTTAATGTAAATACAAAGAAAAAGTGAAGCTTTTTTTTGCTGAAGCGGGATAAATCCAGTCTTAATATTTTCTAAATAATTAGAAGTTATTTTCAAAAAGGTGTTATGACATAGATATATTGTTTCTGTGAATTTTTAAATCCTGATTTTCAAAGGAAAGTCAGTATGAGGATTTTGGCTTTCATTTTTTTAAAGATTTGCAAAAAAACCTGCAGTATTGTGGAGATTGTGTTGCAGGGTTTGCTAGGGGTGTTTTTAAACTTTAGAAGAATCAGACATGCCAAGTCATCCCTGGAGCAGGACCTGAGGCATTACAATGTAGCCTGTGAGCCTAATTACTCATTAATTGAAGGTTCAGAGGTCTGTCACTTAAATCAAACATGGGTGTTCTCTCTAAACCATTTAATAACAAAGGAACAAAAATGTTACGTAGACTGCCAAGTAAGGTATTTTAAAAGATGGAGAAAGGTGATTTAACAACAAGATATCGAGTCCATCTAGCCTATAGCAGTGTTGTGGTTTAACCCCAGCAAGCAACTAAGCACCACACAGCTGTTGGCTCACTCTGTGGGATGGAGAAGAGAATCAGAAGCGTGAAAATGAGAGAACTTACAGGGTGAGATAAAGACCATTTAACAAGTAATGCAAAAGCCATACGCAAGCGAAGCAAAACAAGTAGTCCATTCACTACTTCTCATGGGCAGGCACGTGTTCAGCCCTTTCCAGGAAAGCAGCGATCTGTCATGTGTAACAGTTTCTTGGGAAGACAAATGCCGTCACTCTAAACATCTTAACATCCTCCCTTCCTTATTACCCCCTCAGCTTTATGTGCTGAGCATGACATCAAGTGGAATATCCCCTTGGTCAGTTGGGATCAGCTCTCTGAGCTATATCCCCTTCCAACATCTCGCCCTCAGCCTCCTCAGGATGGTATGAGAAGCAGACAAGGCCTTGTTTCTGTGTAAACACTGCTTGGCAATAACAGAAGCATCGCTCTGTAGTATTATCAACACTGTTTTCAGCACAAATCCAAAACATAGCCCCGTAATAGCTACTGGGAAGAAAATTAACTCTGCTTAACCTAAAACAGCACAAGCAGGATTCAAAAGGGATTAGATATCCTCATAAATGATGAAAAAATCTTCCAACAGAGTGCAAAGTTTTCAGACCCATAAGCATAAATCAGCCTTCACTGAGTGTTGGAAATATCCCCAGTGGATTATTTCGTACCTATTAAGTATTTTCTTCCTAAGTTTCTGTAAAGTGGCCAGTAAGAGGAGGTACTGGAATAATCTTTCATCTGACCCAAACACAGAAATGCTTTTCTTTGGATATGAGTAACAGTAGAGCAAAATAGATGCTATAAACTTCTGACCTCTACTAGTAACTGTTCAGGTGGTCTCATGGGATGATTAACAGACATTATTTAAAAGAATTGAAAATTTTCTGACAGGAATGAACGGTGGAAGGAAAACAGTCCAAAAAGGCATTTTAAAAAGATTTTTTTTTTTTATTTCAGAGCATAGAAAAGTGAAATTGGACAAAACATAGGAGTTATGTAAGAGGGTGACCTATAGTCTCTTCATTAGAGTGACTTGTGTCCTGTAACACTTTAGATTTCAGTGAAACTTAAACAATGGAAAAATTAAATGTTGAGCTGTGATACCTGTGAAAACCTTAGCTTTTTTATTTGGAGTGACATTAGGTGTTAAGAATTAGTACTTGCTGAACTAGATGTAATTAAAGGTTATAGATGCATTGATGGGGAAAGACATCAGGCTGTTAGTACTGTACAAGGATCTTGCTGTCTTTAATGTAATACAGTGAAGTCACGTGAAAACATCTAGGAATGTTGGATATACTATGTATGTATTACTTAGAAACAGATGGGTAAAGAATATGTGCAAGTTCGTTTCTTCAGGCCTTTAGATCAGGGCAGGTACAAATAGCAGGTATGTTTGAGAGCTCTGATGTTCGCATAAGAGTAATTGCTGGTACTACATGCAGTGATAAAATCTGTCACAGTGCTTAATGAGTTCTATGAGCATGACAGTTTCAAAAATGTCAGTAGATCTTGTCCTGTTCTGTAAATTAATTCTGTGTTACCTTGGACAAGAACACTACTTGAACATAGCTAAATGTAAGAGGATGAATATACTTGTTTAGCAGACCTGTAAATTATTTGGAGTACAGAGTACACACATTTTCTTGTGGGATGGTTCTTCACGGTTGTCTTTGGTTTACTTCGGAAGAAGAGGAACTTGCAGACAATATTCATAACTTTTGCTGTGTAGTTTCTTAATGATTTATGAATGTTTCTTCCCATTCTTTGACCTGTAATTCAATGATGTATGACTTGTTTATGGGGCTCTTCAGAATCACTTCATCATCGGAAACGATGACTCACAGTTACAATCTTGAATGCTTTTGGATCTTCTCTTACATCTATCAGATGGTATCTTGTATCTTTTATTATATATTAGACTATCTGTATGTGTTGTAAAACTCACCTTTATTGGTAATGACTAGACATGTTCCATGAGCTCTGTGTAGTGTTGATGAGATGGTCTTCAGAGCAGAATCCTGTCATTAGTAACACAAATGAACTTAGCTGGAGATGTTCCAGTAGGAATTGCTTTTAAAATTGTTACTCTACATAAAGTCACCTTGTTTGTTTAGTGATCCACCTTATGCTGAGGGAGTAAGGCTTAATAACTATGCCAGTACTCTTCTAATGCTCAACTCTCTGCTTTGCGCAACAATTAACATATTTTTAAATGAACTGACAGCAGACATTTTTGTTGCAGGGGAGTTCAAAGTGAGCAGGTATCCTATACTGCCTTGGCTCACTGATACATCATTGTGGACCAGAAAATTGAACCCAGTCCTGCTTGGGATTATTTTGGTATGTAAGCGAACAAGGATCTGACCAGACCTTTTCTTTTTCCTTCATGCATTGAAGCTGTGGTATTCTCTTCTTGCATCTTTTAGGCAGCAGGTCTGGTCTTCTCCCAGTATTGTAGTGAGGCAGAGACCTTTCTGTGGTAATGTTCTCTGCTTTGCAGCATTGACTTGCAGCATTTTGGGGGCTATAGTTCTTTGAAGAGAGGCTTACTGGTCATTCATGTGACGCAGTGTTTCCTTACTGCTCATTTGCAGTGTTTCTTTGCTGCTCAAGTCTATTGATATCATCTCAAGCTAGAGTAGTGTGCTAGTCATGATGTGTAAGTGTTGACATCAAAGCTCATTTTGTTCTGAACTTGATTCTAGCTTCTGAAACTAAAAGGCTTTGTCATTCTCTTTGGGTGCTCACTAAAACATACAATTCCTGATCTATTTAATATTCAAGTAAGTTGCATTTTTTTCTGCCAATGACTTTACCGTATGGAGTGGCAAAATATGCTTTGAATGACTTCTGACTCGTTTAACTGCATAAACTGAATCCTGGCAAAAAAAAATTATTACTTGCTTTGCTCTGGGAGCTAAGTTTCTTTTTGCTCCTAGTACTGTAGAAGGTAAGCATGTGATGGAAGAAGACACATTTATTGAGGGTGGAGCAGTTACAGTTCATTCACACTTTGTTCTTTTGGTATCATCTCTCATTGTCAAGGATGCTCTACTCAAAGCTGCTGAGACATCTGCTGCTTTTGATTTTACTGCTTCTGAGTTGATCTTTCATTCTAGATTATCTATGGCAACTTTATCCATCAACAGGTTGTCTGGATATATGATGAGCTTTCTTTTTGTCATGATGAACGTCTTGTGTTCCTCCAAATTCAACCTTCTGCTTACAGTGGATATGTGTCTTAGTTGAATCTCTCATTTACTAGCTTCCAAGCAACCTGATAGAGTTAATCTTTCTCTGAGATCAGTCATTGTTATGACCTTCTAGTTATAAGAGCTGATTTTTCATGGATGCAAACATTTCTTGATTTGCAGCACTTCCTTTTTCTGCATAATCAAATTCTCTGAGATTAATCCATTTTTACTTGTGTTATTGTCCTCTTCACTGTTAGTTTTGGTGATAGTGAGCTTCTGCAGCCACGGTGGTATTGCTGATAATGACAAGGATCCTGTCGTTCGTTGTCTCATGCATATTTTGTGATTGAGCATCTGCATGCTTACTCAGTACTCTAAATTCTTGTTCTTTTTGCTACTTCTTTTTCTTCTGACAGAAGCTATGTTCCATCTTGAATGCTGCTATTCAACTTCAAATATCCATTACCTACTACAGGTTTTTCTTGCAGGACTTATTTTTGTTTTGAGAAAGCAGCATTCAAAAAAGCATAGTGGGTTTGCTTTTTCATTATGAACATGCTGTTGCGTTACAGAGGAAGCTGAATCTGTGATATTTCACTTTCATTCAGGTTTTTGACAACAACAAATGTGGAATACAATTGCAGATTTTTGTGACTATCGGAAATACTTTTCTAAAGAATTTCCATGAAATTATACTAGATTGACACTTTGAAGTTGAGTTAATTAAACCTCTTTTTGAATGCTCATCTGGATTATTATCACTTGGTTCTTTTACAGCTTTTCTACTGAAAATTTTTAAAGTTTCAGACTTTTGGTTAAAAAACTTGTAAGCTCCATACAGATTTGCCTACTTCTTGTATATAGTTCATGTAGAAACAATTGACATGGTTGCATCCTGTTTGCATTTGTGTGAGGATCTGAGAGAAATTACTTGTGTGAAAACCAATAACATAAAACCGGTACTAAACGATGCAAGTAAACCTGCCTGACTTGATACTAAATATCCCTTATGGTCCCAACAACTACACAGTTAAATGAATAATGCAACATATTGGACTACATCTGCAAGGACAGAGTATAAATATGCATGATAGAACCAGTTTAGTTTATGGTCAAAGAATTACAGGTTCATTTGTATGTACCCTAACCTGTCTCTTTTTTGGTTACTTCTAGGATATGGAGTGTCACTTTATTGTGGTTCTTTAGGATATTGGGTGTTACTGTGTTATGGTTCTTAAAAGATGTGTAATTGTAGAACAACTTGCTTGATTAGAAAATTCTGTTACCTTTGTTTTGAAAGTATTTTCTGATAAGGAAAGTGATGTTTGTTTCTGTTATTTTGTTAAATGTTTATAACTGCAGCCTTTCACATCATAACTCTTCATTACTCATGATAATAATAGTAAGCTATTATGCAACTGTCTTCATTGCTAACTCCATTTTGCAGGTGAGAATCTGGAGACAGCGTCAAGTGACATTGATTACACCGACTTTTCCATTCAGTCATTACCAGTGAAAGCACTATGCAGTCACATGTACTTTTTCTAGTAAATGCTCATACGATCGGATATTTTAGGGGAGAATTGTGCTTTCTGAATAATCTGCTCTGCTTAAGAGTCTTTCAAAATGGGAAATTTATGCTAAAAGCTAGGATACTTAAAAACAATAAACAACCCCAGACTAGAACCCAAATCCTTTTCTACTCTTTTGGTTATAATATAGGTTATGGCCAATCCGTTCTACTGAGTATCTCCAGTTGAAATTTTGTGCTCAGCTGTTAGATTTGAGGGCATTTTTTTAAGGGAATGACATTTAAAGGGCATTTTCCCCCTTTTTTCTTAATTAAAGGTTCATTTTATGTAGAATAAAGAATCTTTGTAGTGTTCAAGAAAGGTTTCTGAATTGATTGGAATTGTAGACCTGCAGGCTGTACTTAGCAGATATGCTCATCATCTTCATTTTACTTTAATAATATTATTTCCAAAAGCACTGTAGCTCCACAGATTTATGAAAGTATATTGCCTTTTTTTCTGTTGAGAACTACTGTATTGGAGCTTCTTGTATCATATGAGTGTTAGGTGATAGTTCTATATGATTTAGTATCCATTTACGAAACTTCTGGTAATTACAAATTAGAAGGAAATACTTTCTAAAACCTATTCTTTCACAGAGTTGAAGTTGAGAATATGTCAGGAATCCAAGGCAAACCATATTAACAAATGTGGTTATACAAAATTATAACATTATTATACAATATTAGAACAAAATGTTATAAACTCTTTTCACTACCAAAATGGCATGAACTAGCCAGCCTGAATCTGTTTTGTAAGCTAGAAAACATGACCACAGAAATCTATCAGGGTTTGATATGTAAAATAATGTTTATAATACATTTAAGACTATCTACAGATATTGGATGCGGTTCATGCTCATTTATTTTTGTGGCAAAACTTAAATTTATTCAGATGAAAGTAGTATGTTTTGCCCTTGGATATACAATATCGGATTTATTTGTGTGCAAATCGTTCTGCTCTTTCAAGAGTGATTCTTTTTAGACAAATTACTATTTCCAACTACTTCTATTTGTTAGTTCTTGCACAGACATTATTAAAGCAGTGAAGCTAAGCTAAATATTTGGAGGTGTTGCATCATCTTTACCTTGTGTTGCTACTCATGGTTAAACACTTCAGACTATGTAAAATCCCTAACTCAAAAAATGTGGTGTCATTTCATTTCATTTTTCTTACCGTTAATTAGATGAGCATTGTTACAGTGTTATGATAGTAATGTTATTTTTAAACAATCATTTTTTACCACATTTTACTGCAAATTAAGATGCAGTAATTAAAATACTTAAATGGTTGTTTATAATATAGTTGAAGTTGTTGATTAGTAGCTAGAATATCAGTGTAAGAAGGTGTTTATGGTGTGCCTAAATTATGTGCTAAAATTCTTTAAAAGAATTTAGCACTAGTTTTAGCACTGCTATCTTGGATTAAGTTAGAAAAATGTCTGTAATAGACATCAAGATAATATTAGTATGCATTTTTCATAAAATTTAAAATGGTAAATCTGTTTCTTCAATCAGGCATTTTGTACCTTGTAGGCAACCATTAAAACTCACTGAGGTCACTAAGAGTTTGATTTGTGATTAATAACCTGATTTAAATATAACAGAAGCAGCGCCATGTTTTAGCAGATTAAATTTGCCTTTAATGCAGCATCAACGAAGAAGAATCAGGCATAAGCAATTTTGAGGGGTATGTTCAGTTTTTCTTTTTTCATAGGAAACCTTTGAAAGGTTAGATTTTTTGTCAGAACTGATGACTTAACAAGGTTTTGTAGGAGACACTTCTTGCTATCTCTGCAATAGCATTTTATATAAACACAAAAAATCAATTTCAGTGATGTTGTGATAAGCTGTTTGATTAATGTGGTTTTAGAAGTCAATAAATGTAAATAATTTATAGCTCATCTAATGTATGGACTGTGCCCATGAAGGTATTTTGAGGGACATATCTCCTCCAAATAGTGGTTGAAGGTCAGCTGTAATGTTTTACAGTTGCCCTAAACTACCTCTGTGTTCTGGATATTTAGGTTACAGTAGACAATTAAAAGAAAACTGAGCTTGTTTTGCAGAATGTTTTTGTTGAGTCATAATGTAGCTTTATGCACTCAATTTAGCATCTTGGGTCTTAAGTACTTCAGTCCTGGTTACAAGGGCTTTATGGTGAGGAGGTTATTCCTTATACAGAATTGCAGTAAGCAATAGAATAGAAGTGGTACTAATCAACTTAAGACTGCTTCCTGATTTTCATGAGCTGAGATAATAAAACAGGTTACATGAAACAAGTGTATCTTATCACTTCTGTATATCCACTAAACCTTCAAAATTCTGAAATGCTCCTTTGGAAATGTGAGGTATGTTTAGGCTCAAAATGAGTATCAACTTTGAAAATTCATTTCAGGTTATCAAGTTGTTCTCTTTCTGTAAGTATCTTCATCTTTATCTCTGTTTTAACTATACAGTATTTTAAAACATTGAATCTTAATTAATTATCTACTAGGTTAAAGACTGAAATCTCCATTAGAGAGACAGAGGAGCTAAGTTGGAGGTAATGTCTTTTTTTTTTTTCTCCACACAGTCTTAACAGTAGCTGTGAACTTCATAACTAGTTTGAATAGCCAAGAGGACTCTTTTTCAACTATACATATACTACAAGTCACGGTACTTAGAAGAGATACGTAGCTTTCAGTGTTTTACTACAGGAAGTCATGGCAGTGTTGGAGGGATACCCAAAGACTTCCAGTTTGGAGACATCAATCCATCCTGGCTGATTTGTATACCAGCCTCCAAAGAAAGCCTGGTTTAGTTGCCTTATGTCCCTTCATTTTCAGGGAACCTGGATATTGACCTGAAATATGACCAGAGATCTGCATAAATATTTACTCTGAACTGTTAACTTTTTGAGGGTTTTTTCTATTTGTTTAAAGAATAATTTCTTTTTCTAAATGCCTCTTCAGCCTGGATTGTTTTGGTTTGGGGTTTTTTTTTGTGTTTTTTTTCAGAAGTATGTACAAATTGTCCCGTTTTCTGCCTGTCAGGAAGCTGAATGATCTCTCAGTACATCTTATATTTTAAAAAAATACAATCTTTGAATTGTGATTTAACGTTTGTTTTTTTTTTTTTTTTACTATAAGAAATTGTCTTTCTGTTGCCCTTCAAAAAGTTCAGTCTGTTGCAGAAATCCCAGCTGGTAAGAGAGAATTCCTCAGAGTAAGGATTTTTCTTGTAACAGTACTTGTCTACATTCTAACATGCAAAAGTATTAGTGAGGTTGCATTTTTTAACAGAAGCAAAGATTCTGTAGAAATGTGAGCATTCATCTTCATTCAATAGTATTAAGCAAGATTCTCAAGTATGCACAGTAACACCTTTACTTTCTATAGACTTTGTTATAACTTTGGGTGTGTTTTCTCTTATGCTTTTTTATATTCCATGTCATGTTTCAGCATCATAGATGTCAAACTTGCATTTTTTTCTCCACAAAATTGCGTAATATTTGCTTTCATTTTAAAAAAAAAAAAAAAAAAAAAAAAGAAGAAATGTCTTCTTCAAGCCCAAACAAAACAAACAAAAAACCCAACCCACACACCCTAACCCTTAAGATTGGAAAAGCTGGAGAATACAGACAGAATAGGTAACTTTCGCACCAGCTACCTGAGCTTAGAGGATGTCTGAACCAAGACCATTCGAAACAGTGACCTGTTGCTCAGGATGGTCTGGGCCATGCAGAACCTCTGACTGTGTTTTTACTAAGGGACCGTGGAATGTCTGATACTTAGCTGTAGTCAGATGCTTGACATTTGGGCTGTTTGTTGAAATACACTGCAGGAGGTAAAAGGACAAACCCCCAGAGTGCTGAAGAACCACAAATATAAATTAATGAATCAGGTCATTTAAAAACATAGCCTTTAAAATTCAGAGACATAATGCAAAAACATCTTCCTTTTCTGGTAGTTTCTGGAGGATAATATGGTCAGGTAGGGCAGGGGATGATGGTGGATAGTGAAGGAGGGTCTGTAGCAGGGAGTGCAGTAATTTTAAATTGAAAAGTGTTTCTTGGCATGGACCATGTATCTGGATTCTCTGGCAAAAATATAACAATGTAAGATAGAAGTACAGCAAAAGTGATTTTTAAAGGTAGAATAAGTATAACTTCATCATAGAGTTTTTAAAGCATTTGCTGCATAACTTGGATTCATGGAAATATAGCACCTCTGTGGGGAAAAAATACTATGCTAAAAGTATGTAACACTGTTTACACAGATTTAAACATTTAGGAGGTTGGGATACAAATAATATTTGTCTTTATATGTACAGTGATCTTTTCTGGTTTTAAGAAAAAATTAAATTATAGCTTTTAATTTTGTTACTTTGGCAGTCAAAATTTTCTAAAGGGAAATAGGATTATATAGACAAGATGCCCTGTAGCATAGGAGATGATTTTAGAAGGCTGATGGGGCTGTTTGCAAAAGGAAAAATGCCCAATGAAAGAGGGTTAGAGAAATTGTCTTTGTTCATGTTGGTTTTTTTTCCCATTCAAACTAAAAAACTGTCTACATTTAGTTTGCATCCTATTCAGTAAGGCATGTATATGAAAAAGGCTACAGGAGTTGCTTTAAAATTTTGCTTTGTTACTGGTTTTTGTTTGGTGGGTATTTTTTAACTTGGCAAACTATTTGCAAGGTCTGTATCAAGATCTATGCTCTATCTCTGCTACATAGCAGATTTATTTGAATATCAGTGGGAAATAATTTCTACAATTTTATATTGTAATTAGTTGCTTATGACTGTAAAATTAAAGAAATGTTGTTAATTATTACAGAAAATTTAAAGATATTTTTTATCTGAAGGAAAAACAGAAACACCAAGTTTTGAAAGGTAAATACAATGATCAGCTGCATTTTAAAAGCAAGTAAATAAAATAACACTGGCTGGTTTATTTCTCAGATAATTGGGCTAAAGTATTTAATTAGTATTTCAATAATATGTGTTTTCTATTATTGGAAATTTTGAATAGTTGTAATATACTCAACAAGACATGTGGAATTTAGAGTCTAAACATGAAAACATTCCTTGTAGTATTTAAACTGCAAATTAATACTGATTTTCATAAGATATTGAATAAATTGTACACATGGTTAAAGGAAGCAAATTTTATAATATTGTGTGTGAGTTAATAATATTACTAAGGGAACTGAGAAACACATTTAAAATGCAGGGTAAAATGTTAATATTGGGGTATTCATTTAGGTTTTTAAAAACTTATATCATTTGTTGAAAGCAGACCTAACCAAATTCTTAGCAGAGCAAATATGTTAAATCGTCTGTTAACCAACAATCACAGGTCTGTGCTTTTAAAAAGTTTGCCAAGTGGCAGAATTTATAATGAAATTAAAATGAAGACTGAGGAAATAATTGAAATCTTATACACTTCTTTTGGCACATATTATACTTATAAAAATTAATCTAAATTATTACTCCAGATACCACAGACCGATATATTTTATTCCCGTTAGTGATCTTCAACAACTGTTGGTGCAAATTTAACCTTTAAAGCCTTAGTAATTACATATACATTTATGGTGCCTTCACAAAAAAATGCAAACCTGCTTTCAGAGTCTCTCTGTAGTTTACTTTTCATCTTAGAAAAGGTTCTGCTTTATCTCTCTTTATTCTATTATTTGGCAGTGTGAGGCAAACGATTGGCAATTTTACTTTTCACTTAAAATGCTTGTTTAACATCTGACACTAAATGTTTCAGTTTGTTGAAGATAATTTTGTCTTTAAACTACAGATTAGTAAACAGTCACTGTAATTCTAATTGATGTACTGCTTTCTTCTATCCTTGTGTTTAAATGGACAAAAATAATTTGAATATATAAATCTATTCTTTGTTTTGTGTTAAATTAATATTAAACAGATTTATGAGCCTTAAGCCAGGTAACCTGGAGTATTGTATCTCTAGCACTAGAGATTCTCAGTTCTCAGATGCTCTCTCTGTTGTCAAGCCAAGGCAAGTTAACATTAACAAATAATTAGTGCTGCATGAGTAGTTAAAGTAGTTGATTCTGAGAGTTTTGCATCTTCAGTGCCCTGTGGTTTTGAGGTATTAGTTTAGACCAGGCTTGTGTTCCTTGAACAGAATGAGTGTACTGTGCAGCTACTCAAAGCTATGGGGAACGTCCATTGTTGGTTTGGACTCTTTGAGATCCCAGCTCTATTAGAAGTTGGAACACTTGCAGATCAGAGCTTCCACTTGATTTTCCTCAAAAAGAAATCTAATTCACATGCCCCAGGACTGTTCTGTAAAGCAAATCAGTATGTGAGAGCAATCAAGGCATGTGCCTCAAAACCGTAATGTTGTTTTACAACAAACTGTTACTGTAAATGCAGCTGTGATACAGGTTCTGTTACCTGGAAATACTTTTCCATGGAGTGAAGGTGTGTTTGCACGTACTTTGCAACTGCTCGGTGTCACTTGGTTACTGGCAGTCACCTCTTGAATTCAAAATCATGTCTTATGCTACCCCCTAAAGTAGTCTTACTCTAAAACCTGATGTTGTATAGGTGATGTGGCAACTAGTTCATTAGTATAGCCTGTATTTGATAGTCTGGCCACTGATTGTATCATACTTCAGAAAATTAGCTCTTTTCATTAAGCTAAAGTCATATTTTAGATTCTGAACTGTTTGCTGATAAGCTCCTTTTTGTGTAGTGCTGTTGTTATCATCCTCACATTTTCCAGTCTTTCTGATGTCTGAATTTTTAGTTTTCTTGCACTGTAATGAGTACTGTTTGCACACAGAGTAGTAAGAGTACATTAGTATTGGATGGAAAGCTATTGTTTTTCAGCTACTGACTTACTAACAAAATGATTTCTTGATTTTTCTTTTTATTGGGGGGACTTAGCACATCACAGTTGCAAGATTTTGTTTATTCACCTGCAGATCTCAGCAGGGATAAATTATATCACTGGGGAACTGTTCTACCCCAACAAACATACTGTTGTGCTTAGCAGTCCAGAAGACTGATGTTCTGTGTGGATGATTGTTTTTGTGATGGTTGTGTAAAAACTTGTTCCATTTCACTTTTGTACTCTGATTTATTGGTGTAAATGACTCTCGGGAAGGTATGCTGGGGACAACTTTTTCTGCATGAGAAATAGATAGATATAGATTTTTCTTGTTTCTTCTCCACTTCATCTGACTCCCTTACTGCATCTTGCTAAAAGTGAGTGAGAAAGAGAGGCTGGATTTGGTTGAAGCTGGGATTTTGGCTACTAGAACGTGAGGTAGATTGTGATGCATTTGTTTTTGTGTTAAGGGCAGATTTGTCCTTTGAAGTTTCTTTGTGAGTCGTGTGTGTTGTGTATATGTATATGTATATGTAATCCATCTTGGTTTTCCATTGTGGAAGCATAATGAGGCATTAGTCATCCCTTTTTTTATACCCCTTATTCTTTTTGCATAGCTGTGGTCAAAACTTCCCACATAAAATATAATAACTGCTTATTAACTCTGTAACTACACCTCAAGCTACTTGTTGAAAATTAGTAGCTAAAGGTCATGTGTGTACCTTGTGTCATGAAGAGCTGACTGGCTTTGCATATGAAAATAATTCAAAATATCTACTACCAGTTATATAGTTCTATAAGTGTTTCTCTGGAACAGGTGAGCTCATTAGGAGCAGTTAAAGCAAGACCACTTATGTCAGGCACAGCTGATGGGTGGGTTTTGTGTTGGGATCTTGAGTTTTTCCTCAAATATCACCCTTTTTCCCCCTTTTCTACAAGTTTGGGAGAGAGAACTTGAATGGAAAGTGTATATATTTGAGAGTATCATTTTCTGGTTTAGGTAGTCCAATCTGTTTGACACAAGTAGCAAATACAGCTTGTAAAGTATTTTAGCTGTGTATTGAGTTAATTACAATGAATAAAAAAATCAATGTAACGGTGAAAAGATTCTTATGACTATGTCAGTGACTGTTAAGATTACACACTCAAGTGTATCTTAGCAGTCTCGTATCTGGACATGGAATAATCTTGGATTAGTTTGGTGAAAGTAAAACTTGAAAACAGATTTCTAAATGTGTGTAGTATATACCACCTCTTCCAGAAAAAAACATTGTCTATAGAACTTAGTATCACTTAGCATGTAGGTGAATCTTGCAAATTGTTTTAACTTCCTTTGTCAGGACAACAGCATATGTAGACTTCTAGCTTGAAAATGTATCATGGAAACATAATAGCAGTAAAGAGTCCTCAAACTGTCAGTTGCTTAGGTACTCTTAAAAGTGCTTTTAGCCAAAAATAAGTGCAAACCATTTTTAAAAGTATTTAAAGATGTGAAATACAAATGTGTTTGATTAATGAGATATTTGGTGATGTTGTCTCACATTTTTGGCAGTATGTCACTGTGCAAAAGCTTTGTCTTAAATTTTAAAAGTTAAGAGACTTTGCTCCCAGTTTCACTTCCTATATAGAGTTTATATCTGAAATCAGACTAACTGTTGATCTTTCAACTTCCTTTCCACTTTCTTTCGTCTGTCACCATCATCATTTTAGGTAATGAGCCATTCTGAAAATTTTTGAATGAGTTAGAAATTACATTAAACTTTTACCAGATTTAAGTCTTTACAGCAAATTTGAGCTCCATCACATCAAAAAGATGGCAGAAATTGGAGTTCCTATAACAAATTATATAAATATTAGAAACTATTATTTAGGATTTTGACTGTTGGAATATGACTATATAAGCAAATAGCACATAGCAATATGACCAGACTTATTTTGGTTTGTTGTGGGTACATATGGCACTTGAAAGGTTACAGCGCAGTCTTTCATTGGAACTTTTTCTTTTTTTGTTACCTAGTCAACCTAAAGCACTGTGTGCATATAGCTTTATGGAAATCATACACAGTTTAAACAATCATTTTATCTATGAAGTTCATATGCTGTGCTTTAGATTTTATTATACAGTAAACTGCTCATTTTTACTTGTGTAATTCAATAATGATCTATATTTCCTTTTGTAAACATACAGTTTTAATTGGAGAAGTGACTGAAAATGCTGCTTTACAGATTCATTCTTTAGTGCATCTAAATTTGTAGTTACTTCAGTGAAGTTTAGATTTTAGGTAATTTAGATTTCGAACTGTTAGCTTTTTTTTTTTTTCCCCCTCACTTTACTCTCATAGTATTGCACAGTCAATTGCTTGGTATGAAGGTACAAACTGTCTTGTTTTTTGCACATAGTCAGCAAATATTTCCAAGTAGTTTTATCTGCATCTGTGTCAGAGCATGCAAGTAGAGTGATTTAACATTGTATGTTGGAAAACTACATGTATCACACAAAGGGGATAACTTAACCTTCCTTTCTGGAGGTGAAATGCAAGAATTAGAGAGTAATAATTGACCACAAAATATAGAGATTAATTTCTAATAAAGAAAAATACAGCTGTTAATTAAATTCAACCCATCATGTTAGGAACATTGGTGGGAAATACTAAATGGAAAATCTACAATACTACTTTCTGAGTGTCACTTTGCAGAGTACAGCCATGTGTTACTTTATTTCATTTACTATAAAAATAACTTGGTGTTTTGTGGGATTTTTTTCAGCAAACAAGAGCATGACTCTTCAGATGAAACGAAAGAATGCAATACAAATCAAACAAAAAAAGTTGCATCAGCTGAAAAGAATGAAGACAGCTCATCATTGTCAAATACAAATAACGTTCCTAGTTTGGAACTCTCAGACAACAGCTCGAAGAATTCTTTGCATGAGAAAGGAGCGTGTGGTGATTCAGATAATAACAAACAATTAGTAGAAGAGAAACAAAAATGTATTAATGATGAAAGTGAGTTGAAAACTTGCCAAAGTTCAGATAACATTACTTTGAATGAGCAGACTAAAGTATGTAGCTTGGATGAAACTACACTTTCAACAATGAACGCAAGGGATTTAAAACTAACATTGGGTGAAGATGTTAGCTTTGAGCAGTTCTTGAGAAAAAGAGACGAACCTGAATCCGTTAGTTCAGACATTAGCGAACAAGGCAGTATTCATTTGGAGCCTTTGACTCCATCAGAGGTACTAGAGCATGAAGCTACTGAAATTCTTCAAAAAGGTAATGTTTCACCTTCGTCAAAGAAAGCTGGACAACTGTCTGAACAAACAGATGAGACTTCTAAAGAAAGCAGTCCCAACCGAATGGAAACAACTGTAAACAAGACAGATGAAAATGAAACAAGCTGAAATTATGCTAATTTTACTGTTTGTTATAAACAATGGACCATTCCTGATGAGTGTGCTCATTGATGCTAATTATTAAAAATAAGAGGGAGAAAAGAGACGCTAAAGGGAAGTTATGTATATGAAGATAGCATGTATGTGTATGTACGACCGAATTAACTAAATTTACAAAAGGTAGCACGTTCAAATATATCTTCCTGTCTCTTAGATGTGAATATCTTATATAGATTGACGTTTGAAGGGAGGAATAAATTCTGATTTTTATAGTTAACTAGACCAGGATGGGGTGATTTGTTTGCTAAGAAAATATTTTTTTAAATCCTTCAGTGTGAATATCATTGAACAGTGAAATTTAGTATAAATTCACTTCTGATACTGAAATGGAGCACACTTGTAATGATGGCTATTGGTCTGCTGATAATTTTGGTAAACATAAACCTTTGGACTTAGTGTCACATTCCTGTCTGTAAAAGCATGTAAACAGAATTATATGAATCTATGCACCTCTGTACAGGTGTAATCCTGCCAGGCTGTAAGCTTACCTTAATAAACTTTCAGTGAAAGTGAAATTATTACAATAAAAATATATATTTGTGGGGTTTTCAGTGTGCAGGCTGTGCAGAAATACCGAACATAATTATATGAAGTAGAACATACTGCTGAAAGTACTGTAGCTGTTAGGCTTTTCCCATTGTTTTAATTATTCTTAGCTCTAGACCCATAGGAATGATCTCTTCAGGCACACCAAAGTACAGTATAATGTAAAAACTGTTCTGAGCAAAAGAAGGAAAACCCCGAACTGGAAACACCAACTGGCATGCATTTTGCCATTTTGCAGCTGCTACTGGCTAACTTACAAAAAGGACACAAGGGCATATAAAGTAGAATTGTACAGTTCCATTTCAGGACTTTTTGTAGTCTAAATTGTGTACAGAAAGATGGCTGCTGGTTTTAGTTTGATTTTTTTTTTCTCTTTTTTTTTTCTTTTGGTTAGCTAAATGTAGGAATGCATATGATTAATGGTAGCTTGCTCTTCTGAATTCATTGCTCCATTTGAAACATTCAGAATGTGCTTTTAACTTATAGTTTTGTTTCTAGTGAATGTTAAATGTTTTGAACAGCTGTTAAAGCACTGCTGTAAATTATTACTTTTTGACTAAATATTTGCAACAAAACTTTGTCTTTGTGCATACTTTTTATGCTCAGATTCAAACTTTGGGCATAATCTTCCTACATTTTGACAGTTCCCTAAAACTATTCCATTTTTAAATTGTGAATCTGAGAGTTATATGGGTTGTGGTTTTTCATTTGGTGAGATGCTTTTGGTTTTTTGGTTTTGTTTTTTTTTAATTAAATGAGCAAGTGCCTATGCATAAACATTTTTTTTTGTGTATTATGTGCTAACTTTTCCAGATTATGTCTTTCTGGGCCATCAGCATGCAACTAGAGTCTACTCTGTCCTCCTCCGTTAACTGGGCTCAGCTGCTAAATTAATCAGTTATGGTATGAAAATTTAGAGACCATCCAGCTTATTTTTGGCCACTCTATCAACATCTCAGAAATTTCTTACAACTCTTGAGAGTTATAAGACTTAAATTTTCAATTGCATCTTGACTTTCATCAGTGCAGATTTGGCAGACTTTTAAAAAGAGAAGTAGAACAGTTAATATAGTCACAGCTCTTCAGGGTCTGCTTCTTTAAGAACTTCAAATAACAAGACACACAAAAAAGCTGAGAGCAATAAGTTGCAGTATTGTTCTTTAAAGACTTTAGTGAAAACATTAACTTGAGGTATGATTAACTAGTCTGATGTTTTCATGCATGTATGTATATGTGCAAGATCATAAAATACAGCATAACAATGAGAACAGTTAAAAGGACTTAATCAGCAACTATGGAACTTGATGTGTGTTACTGAAGGTGTTCCTGAATGCATCTACTTTTAAACCCGGATAAATCTATAGTATTTTTTAACTGATGGATGATGTTCCATGCAAATGATATATTTTGAATAACGCACTGATATGTGGTGTTGGAAAACATGAAGTTCAACTGGAATCAGTTGTATAATACTTGCTTGTAAATCCCTCACGTTTGTGTTTTATTGTCAATGAAATTTTTAGAACATTTACCATTTCAATAAGAGTTTGGAAGAACTAGGCCACGTACTGTTGAGAAAAATTGGAAAATAAAAACTCAGATGGAAAATTGCATATTTGGCAGAGGTGTGTATATATATTCTCAGATACGTATGTAAAACATTGTTTTAAACCATGCAGAGAATGCTTATACAAAAGTCTGTTAAGTGTAAAACACTCAGATATCTAGTAGCCTTTCTAAGGGAAGAGGTGAGAGGGAAGTAGATGGTTTTAGCAGACCATCACATGGTGTTAAATACACCAGTGAGGTGCATCATAAAAACAGTAGCATGGTAATTTTTTGAAGGAGAAAAAAATCATGAAAATTCTTCCTATATGAAGTAATTAATTTGCTGGCGACAGCATAGTTATGAAGATTAATCTCTACCATGTTATTTGTAAGGGATCTCAGAGATAAATTGTTACTTTTGGCTGAAGTTGCTCCAGAGGATCAAGTTACACTGAAAAAAAAACCTTTCTTTTTTTCCAAGTCATTTAAAAGTGGGAGGTTTTTTTGAATCAGCATTAGTAGTTCTTACTCTGTGCCATCCCTCTTTTTGTACTTGGGAAGACACCTCAATTTTTCATTGCCTCACCAAAAATCAGTAACTTAAAGATAAATCTTGGTATCCAAACTAGAATCACCATTTCTCCTCATCTCAAGCGACTGACCATGTTTGCTTTAACAACAATTGCAGATTATATAACTTGTATTTTTAAGGAAATTCCATGTCATGCATATGCTGTCTTCGTTATTTACATTTCATGGAAAACTGTTGTCATCAGCTTAGTGAGTGTTCAGTCACTTGCAGATTCCTCAGGTGCAGCCAAGATCTCAGTTTGCCTTGTGCAGTTTAGGAAAGAGGCTTCAACTTAGCTGTGGTTCAGTTTCTCCTTGATGGAATGGATAAGTAAACCCAGAGGGAAAAAATCAGGTCAAGTCATATCACACACTGACTTCTGAGTATTAAGTAATGAGTTTTAAGCAGAATTTTTATAACAAAACTCTCTACTTTCCTTTTCCTGAAAATGGGGTGGGGAGAGAAAGAAAGAGGGAGAGAGAGGAGTCCTGGGCAATAGATGTTAAATTGTGTTCTATAGTGCTTCACTGCTAGAAAGCATTAGAAATTGAAGGTCAGGGTAAAGAACCTTAACACTTGGTATTCTGCAAAACCTTAAATAAAAGATCTGAAAGCTTTTCTGCAGGCATTAAGCATTGTTATTTATATGCTAGCATGTAGAAAGCAATTATTTTTTTATGCTGTAGGATTTACTAACACTCCACCAAAGACTGGCTGTTGGCTGTCACGGTAGGGTTTTTTTTAGACACCATTTAGAAATGTTTGTGTAGGGTGAATTTTATATCTGATTGTTCTCTTTGAGTTTTCATTAGTATTTGATTTTTGAGGCTTGTAAGCTTAATTTGTATAGTTGCATCCTGTATTTTTTTGATGTATGCTTAATATGCCTCCAATAAAAAAAAAAAATGGTAAGTATGTTTTATGATTACTTGAATGTTTTTTGCTTTTAATAAAAACTTCAATCCAGTTCAGCGTAGTTCAAAAAGACAGTTCTTAGAGGAAGCCTGGCATGTTTCCTCCTTCAACGGTACATTTCTATGCATAATTTTGACACTCTAAATTTTTTCCCCATTACTTCAGTGCTAAAAGTTCACTGATATTTCACATTAGTTTACAGATGCTATGCAGAAAGTTCTTTGCTATGTTCCTTTGAGTTTTGGATAACTGGTCCAGCTACAAAAACAATTAAAATTTTGTATTCAGTCATTTCACTCACACAAAAGAACCATGTTACATTGATGTTTCCTGTATGGGACCATATTTAATTAATAAAAAGAACATGTTTAGCCATGGAGCGTTTGATTTTGAGGGAGATTAATGTAGTTGTTAATGCTTGCAAGGTGCTGTAAAGCTCATGTGTTTCTTGATATGAAAATGTGCTGGTTTAGTTGAGGGTTTTTTTCCTGTTACAAACCGTTATTTCACAGAGGCTGTGGTTTGGTGACAACCGAAAGGATAACTGATGTATGTATATGCATATGTATATACACCATATGTATATATTTGAATTCAGGCAAATTTAGCTTATATTAATAAAAATAAATGCTCAAATTACTTGTGGCTCTATTGGAGAATTTAAGAGCAGACCAATTCTCCGTTGGTTAAGTAAAGTAGCATAGATAAATAAATCCCTTATGCTACGTATTTAATATAAATAAACTTTGTTCGATGTTGTAGTTGATTATATTCTCAGGTATTTAAACCAGCTGTTTTCTCAAAAAAAAAACAAGGCGAATGGGGTAGCATATAAAGGTCATATAAATGAAGTCTTCAGAGACTGTCTTATACTGATAGTGTGATGGCCTTGAAAATATAACCTTCATATGTTTTGCTCCTAAATAGTATAATTAAGAACCATTTTGATTGAAGGAAAGTAACCTGTGTATCTGTTTCTTGAAGTCTCTTGTGACTTTTTCTTTCTTATCATGTTATTCCATCAGCAAAGTTTCGCTTTCCTCTTTTAAGGCCATAGAAGTAGAAAATGAGTTCTTAATAGTTTTTTAATTGTTTATATCTGAATTACCTGGAGTATTTGCTGCTTGAAGTGAGGGTTTTGTGCACTGTTTTCTCAGGTTTTCTACTGAATTCAACTGACGTTTGTGTCTTTCTACTTAATCTTCTTAGAAATACTTCACTTCCTCTTTGAGCTAGCAAGTTGATAGCACATGGTATCATTTTTCAAGGATGTTCAGTGAAATGCAGTGTGTTTGTTAGATATTGTTTAAGTGTCTTCTTTTTCCCTGTCACAATTCTTTGTTTCTTGGAACATCTCCACCTCTTGATGGCTTGTGTATAACCAACTTTGAAGTTGTTAGCTGGTGATGGAAAGCAAAAGACACTTATGCAGAGAAGAAGCAAAAGTAAGTTCAGAATTTTAATCATGAACAGTAGTGTGCTACACATTGGACAGGTTGGTTAACCTGCTTTATCTGATAAAGTGAAATTTGTTTACTGAGTCCTAATATTGTAACTTGAGGAACTGGAGCAATTGGACATATCCAACTTTAGTGGCTCTGGAAGATAACAAAGAGATATCAGTATATAGATCAGAATTCCCAAATGGAGCCTAAGGCAACACATTCATGCTGGGGAAGTTTTCCTTTTGTTTATGTGACTTTACGCTCTTAATTTTTTTTTTCCTGGGTAACATGCTGGAGGCCCTCTTGAGACAATAAAAAGGCTAATTATTCTAGAGGAGATGAGAGTGCTTCTATAGTCTTCATTGATGTAACCAAAAAGAAGCTCTTTGATATGTGACAACTGTACTGTTTTATATTAATATAGTAAGATATGCCATAGTCCACACCTGAACGTGTTCCTGTGTGACCTGATCTAGGTGAACCTGCTTCTGCAGGGAGTCGGACTTGATGATCTCTAAAGGTCCCTTCCAACCCCTACCATTCTATGATAGGAGATGAGAGTACCACCTGTGTTTAAAATACAGGAAACATACCAAGCTTTTTCCTAGCAAAATAATTTAAGTTACTTCTGGATGGCAATAAATAACTCTGTCCAGATCTTTTCATCTGAGTTGTATTCATTGAAGTGAAAGATAAAGCTTCTTCCTTTCCCTTTACAGTTGTTTCCCATAGCCTATTTAAATGCTAGTGAGGGTGCAGTGCCAGTATTAAACTATGTGATATATTTGTATATTCTTTAAATACCAGAAGCAAAGTTATCATGAAAGAGATGTTTGGAAGATGAGTCTGGGAGCTAAAATTCAAACCTTTAATGAATTTTCTAAATAACTGAGTACAGTGTAAAAGTAAAACATACTGCAGTTAGGATTTTGGCATAATTCTTCTAGTTGACCCTTGACTCATAGTGATTTGTTTGTACACCCTGCAGGGGTTTAAAACCCTTCTCGTTTCTCCATTAGGTCATGTCTTGTGTTGTCCATCTGTTTAATCTGCCTTTTCCTCTCAAATTGGAGATTTAATGAATGTTACAGAATTCAAAATAGTTATTCCCAGCTTGTACTTTGATGAAGTTTGTAGCTTCAGTTTAACAATTCCATGAAAGACTATGTACCTGAAAATTTATCTTTTCATTATAGCCACAGCCATAGCTGAGGTGAAAAAAGGTTTCCCTTCAAATCTGCAACACCTATGGACTATCATACTAAACCACCAGAAGTGAAGTGAATTTTGGTTTATAAATAACTTCTTTTACTAAAGCCATTACAAATCCCTTCCATGAAGTTTTATAAGAGGAGTCTAAATTTAATCTCATAAATTTGCTAAACCGAGGTTTGTAAGACTCTAATTCTGTAAGAACATTTCTAGTGATTGTAGTGGCCCTTTTCCCCTGGAGCTGCTAAGTCTCGTGTTCACCAGTTTTTGTGTATTCAGTCTCATCAGCTCTGTGATTTAGCTCAGTTTGTAAAAACACTACTGGTAGCAGCCACAAGCAGTATCAGAAAACAGCATGGCCAATTTAGGTCATTCAATTGCTGCTGAATGGGAAACCACAGTTGAAGAAATACACCTTTTTAAGTAGTCTGTAGGGAGTTGTAGACAGTGTCTTATTTGTCAGGGGAAAGCATTTCCCTAAGAGGAATAAACACAGTGAGCTTTTGCTATACCAAACAGTTGCAAACAATGAAACCAGCGGATCAGTTCCTTTGGAAACTGCTTACTATTGCTGGATCTCCAAATCCAGTTGTATATACTTAAATTAACTGCTGGCACTGAAGGTAGAAACTTACCTGTACCTCCTTCAGTGTAAAGGTTTAAAGACTATATTGCAATTCCTATAATTTGCATGCATGTTATACGTGGTTTTAGGTGTATGCAAATTCAACATGTATCCAAGCAAGCACACTGTAACAGGGAGACACTATTGCAGTTGCAGAAGACTCATTTTCAACATAAATTATGAAAATCCCAATATTACTGTGTAGGATTTTAGAAAGTTGAACAGTAATCTGCTACCCAGGAAGATGTTCATCACTCACACTTTCTTAGTTACTTTGTTATGAAAGCAAACCCAATACAGAAAGGAGAGACTCAAACTGAATCCTACTACTGTGAGAAATTAGGAATAATTCAGCCTGAGAGGAAACCTTTAGAAAAACTGAACTTAACAGAGGGTAAGTGCTGGCAGTATAGAAAGTCAGGTGAAGTCTTAACTACATAGGATTCTTACTGCATTCCCATCATTTTTGCTTATACACGACACACACACACGTGCTTGTTTATGTGTGACTCATGAAAATAACTTGGGTCTATTTTCTCTGATGCAGATAAACAGAGTAATAAGGAACACAAGTGGCCTTAATTTTATCATGTTACAAAGAGTTCAGCAATGATCTTTATGCTCTCTTGAGAACAAAATTGTCTAAACAGATTGTTGTAAAATTGCCATTATACTTGAATTGGAGCATATTACTAATCCAAGCATGCTTCTGACAAGGTGAGCTGCTCGATGGAGGGCAACAGGATTTCATCTTCACTACTCTGTGAAAGTGAGTGAAGTGTACACTAAGGAAGCAGATTCTCCCTGAGACCTCTGGGACAAACTGCTGCTTTCCAGGACAGGTGTCCCTCTTGTGAACTTCCACCAGGCTAAAGCTAATCCTTCCTAGTGCAGTCGATCCATAGACATTATTAATGTGTGAAAGTTTATTCATTGCTGAAATAAAACAAGTCTGTGTGCAAGTGGACCTCTGTTCCTGACTAAGCTCTCACAGAGTGATTTACCTGCAGTAGGGAACTGCTATTTAGCAGTGCTATTTTGGAAACATTTAACATGTCATTACCTCTAAACTGCCATTAGTATTTTGGCAGTAATAAAAATATATCTGCTGTCTTCTCACATTATATGTGGTTTACAGTAATGTACTCTTTATTTGGTGAGTTAAGAGAGTCTTTACAAATGTGTTGGTTCTTTCCATCAAAATAAAATTTATGATTTGAGAGAGCTTCCAATCCACTTGCACTTCTATGAGAGTTTCTTGATTGTATCTCTTTTATATCATTTGTACGTTACCTTATAGAAACTAAATTTTGGAGAGCAGAGGGAGAGAATTATGAAAAAATATTTTAATCGTCAATCCCTTGCTTATTCCTAATTAGAGTAAAATATGTCCACCCTGAGCTTCTGACTCTTCATTACCAGCTGCAGTTTCTTCCTTATAGGTGAATACTGAAGCTCATAGGAATTCTGCTGAACAGAATCTCCAGAGAAAATAGCAACAAACACGGAGTGTCATTGGGTTGTCAAGGTGCCTCATTGCACTAAAAGATCAATAGAACTTTACTGTGAATGGAATTTAGAACATGTATAGGCAAAATGCTTCTGCTTTTTAGTTAATGAGAGGAGAGGTCTCTATCAAGAAACATAAAATTCTGTGCAGTGTCTGACCAAACTGCCTATTATCAGTCACTCCACACCACAGAAATTCGACCTGGCTGTAAACTGGTATTCTTGAGTATTATGGACACCAATTAGGTAAAGGTCAATAAATGGTAAAGTTCACTCAGTCCAGACTTGAGTAATAATTCCTTTCCATCAAACTAAATGTATTTAATTACCATAACTGACTGGAGAGAGGAGAAAAGTACTTTCTGCACCTCGCTTGTATGATCCAGTAGGGTGTCTTGCAATCTGCTGAAAATAGCATGGAGAGAGAAGGAAACCTTTGTACTTGCTGGAGACCATGTTAAGCCAGTTCTATCTTTTTTTATTTGTGCAACACCTCTCATTTTGACGATGCTCTAACAACAGCTTCAGTTGAACTATCCTCATACTCTTTCTCGTAACATAGGGAATGGACTTTCTCTCCTGGATTTTTTTACACAAAAAATATCTTTACTCCTTTGCCATCAGTCTGACAGTGTGTATTTCAGTTGTGCATAGTGAACTTAGTAATGCTGAGATAGAAAATTTAAGTATTTAGAAAACAGAAATAGTTCTACGTATTTACCCTAATATTGCCCAATTTCCTGATGCCTCTCTAATACTCTTAGCTTTTGAGTACTATACTGGATCAGGTCTAAGATCAGGAATGCACCAAACCTCACTGGAGAAAGTGGCTTGTATTTTTTTAAGTTAGTTTGGTGGTGACTAGAAATCCAGAGGAAAACCAAAGATAAAGATATTTTAAAACTTTTTTTCCCCCTCTCTGGGAGAGCAGACAGAACATTGATTGAAGAGGTCATGTCGTAGAGCCAGCGATCAGGTTTTCCACACAGTGCGCAGTGGAAGCTCTAGAGGAAGTTACTGAAGCTGAAAACAGCTAAAAGCAGATTCATATGATTGGGTTTCACAAGTGTGCTTTAAAATTCCAGTGTGTTTGGTGTCAGATGGTTTTGTTTTACCTTTCACATCATCAGCAAGTTCTGTGTTACAGATTATGTATGACTAGAAAAGTTAAAAGGTAAAAATTGATTAAGGAAGATTAACAAAAAAAGGATTTTGTTCCACATGTAGTTGTGTGAATAAACTTATTTGACTTAGGAACATGTTTATCTGAGGAAAGATTCTCAGTGCACATGCCAAGCTTGAACAAAGAAATTAGCAACCCTTCTACTGCTTGCAGAAAGGCTCTGTCTGTGCATGCTGTTAAGGTGAAGCAGAGAAGCCATTACTGTGTTTGTAGATGGATAGCTATAGTAGTTGCCTATGAAACCATAGCCTGTTAATCTTTGCACCCTTTTATCGACTGTTCAAATATGTAGTGGGGAGAATGAATTGCAAGGTTAGCCAGCTGCAGTTGTAAAATGGAGACATGCTTAACTAGATGTGATTTTGAGATACTAGAGGAAGAGTCTCTACAGGAAATCCAGGCAACAATTTCTCCTATTACTACAGAGGCAAGAGAGTAATTTTTTTATTATTTTTGTTTATAATACAATATATTTTTCAAAATGTGGGTGAAAATCTGGATAAAATTCTCTGAGGTTCAACTAAGTCAGTAATGAGCTAAGACAGCTTGCTATGCAGTAGCTGTATTGATGACTGAATCAGTAACTGCAAGAAGATATTAGTGAAATAAAAAATGGGAGTAATTGGATCACCTTCAGATTTTACAAAGCTCTTTGCAGAAGAACAGAGACAGCAACTGCAAAATATTCTGTTCTTCCGAAAACTGAATTCAAGAGTCTTGTTGTCAATGAAACATGATAGGTTTGTTAAGTATGCTATAGAATATTGTATGAGAAAGTTGGTTTTATCTGCTACAGTTTTTCTCCTTAATTTCAGCTGTATGTATGCTACTGCTGCTTCAAAACATCTGGGTACAGCAATTTTTTTCTTTCCTGCACCTGCAAGTGTAAGTACACACATAAACAAAAAAGAAATTAAATCTTTCACAGAGCCAAAAAGGAAGAAAAAAACCAACCAGCCATGATGCTCAGGGGAGCAGTATGACAAGTGCTGAGCTGTAAACAAGCTTGAGAGGGATTTAATTCTGATGACAAGCGCCAGTGGTAGCATCTCACATGGACTCGGCATATGCACACATTTCAGAGGAGGAATCACAGAGGACTTAATGCAAATGTAAAAAAGCTCAGAGCACATCAGCCTATACTGTTCTAAAAATAACCTCATAAATCAGGATGAGCTAGGGTTGTAATTACCTTGATTTTTCAGAATTTTCCCACTTGTTAGAGGGTTTCTGGTTTATGCTCACACTGTAATTAGACTTCATAACATATCAACTGCAAACTCTTTGGGGCAGGGATTATATCATATATTTGTAGAAGTACAAAAAGACCACATTGGGTGGCATTTTCAGGGTGCTAGTGCAGTGTAAAGGCTGAGTAATAGCTGCTGAACTCTGTTTTCAAGGAGCTTATTTTAGGCCAGAATCTTTTTTGTTGGTAGTGTTTGTTAAGGAAAGAGAACTGAGATGTAATTTGGTATCCAAATTTAATTTTAAAAGCCTCTAATGCTCACTTATTCCCTAATTACAGTCAGGTCCTTTCTCTTTCAAGTATGTGCATAACTGCCATATTTCTCTAGCAACATTCACAAAAGTATATACTGCAAACCATACCCTGCAGTCTGTACTTAAGCAGATTTCCCCATGGCAGTTGATGGGTTAGTGCTAGAAGATGTAGCCAGTTTTCACATAACCTGCAGGCAGCTTTGAGATGAGCAGTGTGTGCTCTGTGCTCCAACCTCTACACAGGTTTGACTTATTTTTAAAAAACAGAGTACTGTTCTATTCACTTTCAATCTTCAATCCAGCTGCTTTCTTTTCTGCTTTCCTCAGTTTGCAATAAATGAAAGGTTAACTTTTCCTAGCAAAGGGTTAATCATTCCTGGAGGTATGGTTTTGGATTGTCTGCAGTCTCAGACAATTGCTATTGGGTTGGGTTGTAGTTAGCAAAAAAACCTGTAGTTTAGATTTCATTTCAGAAGGAGACAGTCTCTGGGATAGGAGTATCTCTCAGATACATTTTTTTCTTGCACACTTAGATGACTGACAATTGTTAGGACATGTTATTTTACCAAAGTTCTATTGTGTTTTAAACATACTGAATATTAAACAGGTTTATGATACTCATATTTCTGGATTTAAATATTAAATTTGTGTGTGTATGCAAATTACCCTCCCTTTGCATGATATAAATACTCAGTTTCTTAGCTTGTTTCTGGATGTGTGTTTTGGACATCCTCTGTACTGCAAATGATTGAAAATGGCCTTGTATTTGCAGTTTGTATGAATAACCTTCAAAATTACAGTTGACAGGCTTGACTTTGAGTGGAGTAGTTTCCACCTTTGGCATGGAAAGCTGAAGCTGCACTTGGCCTCTTCCAAGCACAGTAACATCTGTTTNTTTTTTTTTTTTTTTTAATATATGACTAGAAAATGTATTTGTAGCTCTTTGTTGTCAAAGCAGATAGAAACTCTCAGTCTGAACTGTCCATTATGTGTAGAATTTTGGGGGAAAATATCTAAATACATATTCAAATGCTGAAGGAAGTTGAACATGCATTAAAATCCAAGCATCTCTGAAGCCTGAAAGCCAAATCCAAATATAGTTTGGATCCTGTAATATTCATTTTCTTTTTGAATGTTGAGTCTAGTGCTGCATATTGGAGAAAGCCACCTAGTTATTTGCCCAAAATTTTGTGACTTGAAAGAGCTCTTACCTGAAGGTAAGACAACGTTTCACTCTCAAAATAGTCTTGTATGCACACCAAAGACTAGTGTTTGATTTAACAAAATGAGTTACAGTCACTCCATTTGTACTCCATTCCTTCAAAAGAAACATTGTACCCCTGTCAAATTTACTTGTGACAAGATGTAATGAATTTTATGTTTCTGAAAAGCTTCTAGAAAAAATGCTGGATAAAATGTTCAGACCTAAATGGTCTTGTGCTGAGGTAAGCTGAACTGTTACTTTGCACACTTTATGGACTCCTGATTTTCAAATATAATTAATCTTCCTCATAAAAAGATAATCTGGGTAATGCTAAATATCTCATAGTAATTTCTAGATTTATAACATATTCTCATGTTCTACTTGTCTTGCACAAATAGGTTGAAAATAGAGGAGGGTTGTTTTGTTATGGGCTCATCCATAAGCCTCAGTGTCCTCTGACTTGACATAGATAACCCAGTGTTGTTTACAAACCACCGAGTAACCATCTCTGGCCATCATTGGTTTTGTACATTACTGCTGTTTGTAGAAATTGTGCTAAGCTACATCGCTCTTACAGAGTTCTGTTATCTTTAATATCCTCTGCTTTGTTATTTTTCCAGTATTTGATTTTTCCTTTGTGCAATAGCAGTTGGAAGGATGGCACCTGGGAGGACTCTGGACACTGTGAATGGCAGCAGAACTGTTCTTGTTCTAAGATTAGGATTTGTTGAAGAGTAAAAAAAGTTATAGGCAGTAGATAGGCAGTGGTAGGCTACTGGTGCCTATGGAGTTTCTATTAGTCTTGATGTCTTTATATAAGTAGTGATGCCTACATACACATTTTATGATTCTTTCTGTCAATCTTGCCCTACTTGTTGGGGAGGGCAAGAAAATCACTGCTCGTGCTAAGCTTGAAGACTAGTTCTGTGAACACAAATACATAATACCTAAACTCTAGGCTAGTCAAAATGCAACTATATACTACACTATACTGTTCTTACAACATCCCTATAATATAGAAGCAGACTATGACAGCTGATGGGTGAATATATATGGCTGGTGTTTTGTAAGCTTTCTACGCAGAATATTTTGCTTAGTTTTGTAACTTGATTGACCAAAATTGTGTGTCTCTTTCAAAGCTAGAAGAACGGATTTAGAAAAAGGGTTACTGAGGTAAGAGAGTTAACTCTTATTCTAGGCTTCCTTGTGCTTGAGTGCTTTGTGTCAGGAGCAGTGTGTTGGCTGGGGTCCTTCTGACACTCCCCGACTATTGCCTCTTGCATAGTCTAGGTGGCCAGTGCAAGCAGCAACTTGGAGCCCATCTACTCCACAAGTCACATTTTTTGTTCTAATAATTGTAGCAAAAAGACTACTGCTTTCATAGTACTGGGGAGAATTTATATAAACAAAGGCAAATATCTGTTTCTTAAGGAGAGTCTCCATCTTTGGGGGGGGGTATTTAACAGGAATTGTGTTGGTTGAACTTTGTTGTATGCTCTATTATCGCATCTAACTCACTCTTCTAGTGCTGTAATGAAAAGCAAGTGAAGAGCAAGCTGCCAGTTCATATAGCTTCTTCAGAAAGTTTACAGTTTAAGTCTTGTTTGTGCTATATNATACTCAGTTTGTTAGCTTGTTTCTGGATGTGTGTTTTGGACATCCTCTGTACTGCAAATGATTGAAAATGGCCTTGTATTTGCAGTTTGTATGAATAACCTTCAAAATTACAGTTGACAGGCTTGACTTTGAGTGGAGTAGTTTCCACCTTTGGCATGGAAAGCTGAAGCTGCACTTGGCCTCTTCCAAGCACAGTAACATCTGTTTTAAAATTATTCTAAAAATTCTGATATTTATTTATTTAATATTTTTTTAAATGTAGCCATAAAAGGATCTCATTTTGTTTATGTAATGAGTAATGTAATGGTTTGCAAAACTGTAAATAACCATTACATCTTCTAGAAAAATATCATAATTTACTGATTTAAAATTACCTGGATAGATCAATGTATAAGAGCAGAATATCAGAATTCTTTTTTTTTTTTTTTTAATATATGACTAGAAAATGTATTTGTAGCTCTTTGTTGTCAAAGCAGATAGAAACTCTCAGTCTGAACTGTCCATTATGTGTAGAATTTTGGGGGAAAATATCTAAATACATATTCAAATGCTGAAGGAAGTTGAACATGCATTAAAATCCAAGCATCTCTGAAGCCTGAAAGCCAAATCCAAATATAGTTTGGATCCTGTAATATTCATTTTCTTTTTGAATGTTGAGTCTAGTGCTGCATATTGGAGAAAGCCACCTAGTTATTTGCCCAAAATTTTGTGACTTGAAAGAGCTCTTACCTGAAGGTAAGACAACGTTTCACTCTCAAAATAGTCTTGTATGCACACCAAAGACTAGTGTTTGATTTAACAAAATGAGTTACAGTCACTCCATTTGTACTCCATTCCTTCAAAAGAAACATTGTACCCCTGTCAAATTTACTTGTGACAAGATGTAATGAATTTTATGTTTCTGAAAAGCTTCTAGAAAAAATGCTGGATAAAATGTTCAGACCTAAATGGTCTTGTGCTGAGGTAAGCTGAACTGTTACTTTGCACACTTTATGGACTCCTGATTTTCAAATATAATTAATCTTCCTCATAAAAAGATAATCTGGGTAATGCTAAATATCTCATAGTAATTTCTAGATTTATAACATATTCTCATGTTCTACTTGTCTTGCACAAATAGGTTGAAAATAGAGGAGGGTTGTTTTGTTATGGGCTCATCCATAAGCCTCAGTGTCCTCTGACTTGACATAGATAACCCAGTGTTGTTTACAAACCACCGAGTAACCATCTCTGGCCATCATTGGTTTTGTACATTACTGCTGTTTGTAGAAATTGTGCTAAGCTACATCGCTCTTACAGAGTTCTGTTATCTTTAATATCCTCTGCTTTGTTATTTTTCCAGTATTTGATTTTTCCTTTGTGCAATAGCAGTTGGAAGGATGGCACCTGGGAGGACTCTGGACACTGTGAATGGCAGCAGAACTGTTCTTGTTCTAAGATTAGGATTTGTTGAAGAGTAAAAAAAGTTATAGGCAGTAGATAGGCAGTGGTAGGCTACTGGTGCCTATGGAGTTTCTATTAGTCTTGATGTCTTTATATAAGTAGTGATGCCTACATACACATTTTATGATTCTTTCTGTCAATCTTGCCCTACTTGTTGGGGAGGGCAAGAAAATCACTGCTCGTGCTAAGCTTGAAGACTAGTTCTGTGAACACAAATACATAATACCTAAACTCTAGGCTAGTCAAAATGCAACTATATACTACACTATACTGTTCTTACAACATCCCTATAATATAGAAGCAGACTATGACAGCTGATGGGTGAATATATATGGCTGGTGTTTTGTAAGCTTTCTACGCAGAATATTTTGCTTAGTTTTGTAACTTGATTGACCAAAATTGTGTGTCTCTTTCAAAGCTAGAAGAACGGATTTAGAAAAAGGGTTACTGAGGTAAGAGAGTTAACTGTTATTCTAGGCTTCCTTGTGCTTGAGTGCTTTGTGTCAGGAGCAGTGTGTTGGCTGGGGTCCTTCTGACACTCCCCGACTATTGCCTCTTGCATAGTCTAGGTGGCCAGTGCAAGCAGCAACTTGGAGCCCATCTACTCCACAAGTCACATTTTTTGTTCTAATAATTGTAGCAAAAAGACTACTGCTTTCATAGTACTGGGGAGAATTTATATAAACAAAGGCAAATATTTGTTTCTTAAGGAGAGTCTCCATCTTTGGGGGGGGTATTTAACAGGAATTGTGTTGGTTGAACCAACATCATTGTTGTATGCTCTATTATCGCATCTAACTCACTCTTCTAGTGCTGTAATGAAAAGCAAGTGAAGAGCAAGCTGCCAGTTCATATAGCTTCTTCAGAAAGTTTACAGTTTAAGTCTTGTTTGTGCTATATTTAAGAGTGAGATGGTACTTTTAGTCCTCTGGTTGCATATACTGGTCTGAACAATCAGAAGGTTAAAAATGCTACATTTACTGGATTTCTCTTAGTAAAAGACAAATTCACTCTGCATGATGAAGATGACATTCTAGAACACAAAATTATCCTAAATACATCAATAGAGTTTAAGCCTTGCTTCATTAATTTCAGCCCTCTGTGGAGGCACAGGCCAAACATTGGTAACCTGCAGGATTTGTTAAAGGCTTTACTCTTCTAATTCCCACTGTAGTATTTTAATGTTGACAGCTGTTAAAATTCTCAAACTAGAGCTTCACATTTGTATTCTCTTCCTCATAGACACCTGTAATGGGATTGATCTGTTTTCTTTCTTATTCCTTCTGGTCATTTAAATATTCTGTGCATATCTCATCACACTGCTGGATTAACTTTTACATAAATTACTAGAATGCACAGATAGGCACACACACTGCTGTGTTTGTCAGCACACACACTCCTATGTTTGTCAGAGAAGAAGATAGTATGGTATTTTGGTTTTGAATATAAAGCTGGCCAAAAATGAATACAGTACTGTAATCCCCATGCCTTTCTTTCAAAGAAAAGGCATTTTTTACTATATGGCCAATAAGGTGTGACCTTTTGAAGCTCCTCCTGAGATTTTTGTCTTCCTTGTCCTCTCATCAGTGATGCTCCGGGAGTGGAGGAACTAATTCCATTTATACGTCTGGTGTTTTACTAGCAGTCACAAGCTCCTCTCCTGCCTCTCCAGTCCATTTATTCTAATTTATATTATCTGGAATTGTGGGTTTGGGTTTTTTAGCCCTGTGAGGGAGGGATTAAGCCAGATATTCAGTGCGTATTGTAATGCTTCAGGTATTATTAATTTCCAGAGCCTTTGTTCTGCAGATGAGGTGTTAATGGATGTTTTAACCTGCTATCTGTATGAGATTCCTATTGAACTGGTCTTGTTTGCCTCCGTTCATCTACAGTACCTGCAATTCAAGATGCCAGCCTTGTATTTGCACTTCGGTTGGCTTAGGTATCATGGCTGGTAAAGCTGAGGGCAGGTAGCTGGACAGTCTGAGACAGAGTTGTTAAGCCATACAAAGTTTTCTGTTGCCACAACTTGTTGGTGAGACTCCACTTTACTGTGGTTCCAATAGGGATCATCACAGAATAGATCTAGCACACCAGTTAAAAGTATGAGATTAGCCAAGACATAGTCATTCAGAATCTAATCTGCAGAAGATGCATGCTGCAATGCTGGTAAAATTAAATTTTAGTAGGAAGTCAGGCTTGTGTGTATCTTATTTAATTCCCTTTCTCAGTGAACAGGGAGCAAAAAAATAGTTCAATTTGGATGAGTCAGTATTATCTACCTCTCTGCAAATACTCTTTCCCTACCAGCAGTGTTGCCTACTTAGTTGGAAGAAAGACATGCTGGCATGATGACGCTGGGTATCATATTTATTTTTCAGCCTGGATATGAGGCTGGCAGGCTGTTCAGTCGTCAATCATAGGTAGCTTTTGGGAACAAAATGATACCTAAGCATGTAGCCGAAGCTTTAGTCCTTGTAGCTGTTGACAAGGCTAGGGGTTAGACTTTGGTAATTTAGCACTTGGTCTAATGGTTTTGTGAGGAAAAATAGTAATGTAAAGGAAAGATGTAAACTATTTCACTTGAACAAAATTAGTTCTCATTGCTCTGACTTCTGATTTCAGATACTTTGGGAGCTAGAAACAACATACTGCTATTTTAGCAGTGCAACTTTCACCTTTTGACTCCAGCCTTTACTGTTGTTTTTCACTTCTGATACAGCTGCATGCAGAAGCCAAACCCCGATTTATAGTTTTGGCATATACGGCATAAATATGGTACGGGGAGGTTTACCTATTTAATAAAAAGTCCTGTAAAAAGTTTGCAGTGGGAAGTTGGAGAAAGGAGGGTTTTGAGTGGATCCAAGTCGGAAATATGGAAAAAAGCAACTTTCTAAAATTATCCCCCCATGAAAATCAGATTAAGCAGAGTGTACATAGTACTTGTAGTAGAGCTAGAAACAAAGTATTTCCTTAGTTTTCATGCCAGTATCTTCATTATAAGAGCTCTCCCAAGCAAGTGACCAAGGCGTAGTACTCAAAATACACAGGGTGAAGCATCAGTCAGATAGAGTAGATGATTTATTTTGGAACAGTACAGATACCTTTAATCTTTGTACAAAGTATGGTGCAAGGGTTGTTTTGTTTTTGCTAGCACTGAAGTTAAGTTTTGAGTCTTGGTTTTATTTTTAATGGCATAAAACTCAGTCGTGTTTGCATAATTAAATAGGAAAATTTTGATGTCTCATATAAAGACTTTTCTTGTCATACCTTAAAAGCAGAGAGTGTACAGTTTCTAATAATAAATATCTTTGCTCTTTTTAACATATAGTTATACTATATATAGTATAAACATGTTACTTGTGCATCAAGCATAAAGAATAATGTTGTCTTATTATAATGTGTCAAAATATTCTTTAATGGGAAAAGCTATATAAAATGTACAAAGCAGGATAAAACAGCTACTAATATCTTCATTACTGTCTGTCAAAAATGACAGTCCTATCAGTAAATGAATGGGCTAGAAGGAATAAATGGACAGCTTATAGAATTGCTTTTACAGTGATGCTGAACACAGAAGATGCAGTTTTAAGCCTTCACATTTCAATGCAGTCATTTTGGCAGCAGCAATATATGAACGTGTTAGGTGTCAAAAATGTTTTACTCTTTATATTCCTCACTTAGGTTTTGGAGTATTGCTGACATGATCATTGGTTCCAGGGCGTGATGCTGGGGCATAATATTTTTGAGGCTCATTCCAATAATAAATTAGTTTTAACAGTTAAATTAGTTTTATTATTAGTTTAAATTAGTTTTAATGGTTCTGCTAACATATGGCAAAGAGAAAATGCTTTTCATAGATATAAGCAACACAGTTTCCATTAAAGTTACCTAAGGACAAAACAGCAGTAACCACCAGCAGTTAACCACCTAAGTGTTCATTGATCGTACTTGAATTATTTAATACCTTCCTTCTTCCTGCTTTAAGGTATAATCTGCATTAGAAATACTATTACTAATCAGGTTACCAAATCTTAAATCATATCTGCTGCTCCTGATATTGTAAATCTGTACACGATGTTTACCTGAGAAGCAGCAAAAGGAGACTATATTAGTCATAAATTAATTGATGAATATTTATATACCAGATGGTTTTTCGAGTGCTAGCCAAAACTGATGGTGTTTAAACCAGCACAACTGACAAAGACTGAAGAAAGAATCTCATGTAAATGTCTATGGAGGGTAGTACATTTGTGACTTCTAACAGCCAAATTATTTATGGGTTTGTAAGTATTGCTTGCCTACTGCTAACGTAGTCTTGAGCTTCACATTCTTGATTGTGCATCTAATCCTGTAGTTAGCCTGTGCTTTAGGAGAATAGTTTCTGCTGTACATAGCACAAGATTAGAAAAGGCTGAAAGTATGATGACTCCAGTAACATGAATATCTATCTATGACATCCCTCAGAAGACTAACTCAGTTTCTCATTTTGCCATGCATACTTTGAAATCTTTGTGTACTGGTTAAGGATTGAAGTCTGAGATCTGGGGGGAAGAGGGAGCAGGGGAAAGGTAATGGTTTATTTTAAAAGGCACATTCCAGCCTTTACTTAGTTTATGTCTATTTTATACAGTTTAAATTAGCTACATTTCAGTACATATGTTTTGATGTATTTGTCCAAACAATCTGCCAGTTATGGCGTAGTGTTTGCTTACAGATTGAATTTTGGTGCCATCCTCTGTTGACAGTGTATAATTGCAAGATGGGCAGATTGGGGTCCTAGAACATCAATACACTTCTTGTATTGCTTATTTCACATATCATTTCAATTCTCTTACTCACAGATGCACTTTATATATGCTGTTTCAATGAAAAAAAACACATAAAAGTCTATACAGTGGAGCAGCCGTTGTCTGCTGGGTTGGATGTCCTATGTGAATACTTGTGCAGACAAAGCAGAAATTTTACAGGGAAATAAACTAGGCTGTGTGAACTTTAGAATAGTATCTACAAAGCCAATTTATATCAAAAACTATAGGTGCTCCATAGATTTTGTGACAAGAGTGTGTGTTTTAGTGATTATTCTGTTTGGAAATTTCTGCCCTTTGTTTTGGTAAAGAGTTTATCTGACCTGCATGAACAAAACTCTTTGAAAGCAGTTAACACTGACTTAATTCTGTCACTCTAGAAACTAGAGCTAAAACTTCCATTCAATTTCCTGGGACAAAAGTATCCTGACAGTATTCTGTGTTCTTTTCAATACCAGCATCTGCAGAATGAATGATTGATCTCTTTGCCTTACCTAAATGGTCTACTTAAATTCAGCAGATCATGAAAATTTGAGTCTCACTTTGCTGGTATTATAGGCATTTCTAGCTGTCAGATGTTGTAGTATCCACCTTTGTAGCTCGTTATCAATGGGTGAAACATTTCTCTCCATTCATAGACTTAGTGTCAGCCTCCAGTTACCAATTTCTATCCACATCTAGCAAAATAAATAGGTATGAAGATGTTGGAGGAATGTCTGGAGGAAGGGTCATACTTATCAGAATGAAGAAGGAGACTTGGCTACACCTCAGGGCTACATGGCTGATGTTTGTGAATGCCCATTAACAGGCAGTGAAGAGAGATGCTGACCTGACCTCACTCTGAGATAGATGTTTATAACTGGCAGGCATACCTGCTTCTATCCATTGGCAGTAACAAGACTTCAGACTCAATTGGATATGGTACAGTCTGCTGAGGCAGATCCAGTACAATATAACCACACTGTCATCAGATTTCTGTTGCAGAGAAAGAAACCCCACAATGAATATCCACAAAAGTTGCCAGCTAAAAGGGAATTACTTAGAAAATCCCAGAGCCTGGAAAACAAAGCAACATGCTGCAAACTGGCCCAGTTCTGAGCAGGGAGTCAGACCAGACAAACGTCGGAGTCCCGTCCACCTACAGCATGTACTTCTGTGTTTAAAGCAGGTATACTCTCTCAAGGGTGAGAATCAAGAGGACAGCTTTCTCTTGTAATGTGTGCAGGATTTCTGTGTGTTAATAGGTGATCCATAGCAACCAAACAGATATATAACATTTATAACTCAATGACAGAACTGTGCTGCACAGTAAGATGCCCAGGTGAACTCAAAACTTGTCACTGATTTTTGCACTCTCTTAATCTTCCTGTTTATTCTGTGCTTCATTAAAGTCAATCTCTGCTGGACAGCCTGTCATTCAGGCTAGGCCTGTCCTGCTGTATGCACTCTCTGGGGACCGCCCTTCATCCTGATAAATGGTCTACTAGGAGAGTATGTGTCAGAGAGAAACACTCCGTGAAGCTAAATAGATTAGAGTCTCTTCCCTCTGAACAGTCTCAGTGGAATGGGGTAGGTGAGATCTTTAAAGCGGATTTAGAATGAGAAGATGGTTTTTCCTCAGGACAAGAAATTGCTCTGAGTTCAGAAAGTTACTAACTAGTTCTAGTAAATGTATATAGGGAAAACTCTCAGCATTAGCACTCGCCACTAAAACAGACTCAGTGTGATGGTCTGGAAGTGGCTGAACTTTCTCATGGTGCTGGGTAGATACATCTTGTCTCTGTGGAGGTTTTGTAATACTTTACCTTTCTGTATACCTTTGTAATACTTGTCTATAAACAATTGCTAGCATGGAAAAACAATTTTAAAAAAAGCCATTTCACATTCTTACAGTGAAGTTTAGCAGCTGCAGCTATGTCAGCGGGACCACCATAATGACCAGCAAGCTTCCAGAAAAGAGAGGGAATTTCTTGTTCTTACAGACATCTCATCCCTTAGCTGTGGTGGTGTAAGTCATTACTGCACTGTCCTTGACCCTCTAAACACATCATAGTAACAGCAAGGCAAAAAAATCCCTTACAAATAGAAATCTTGCCCTTGAAACCACCTCTTTGTAAGTGTGACGATATAAGTATCCCAACCAAATGCCTCTGGTTCATCACTTGGTGCTGCCTTTTCCTTGGTGCAAGTTTCCTCAGATGTGACATGAGGTGGGGAGAGAGGAGCTTAGGTTGCTCCTCTTCATTTCTTCATGGAGTTTGGGAAGTTCTAGAGAGAGAAGAATCAGCTCAGCTGTTTCTGAGGTTGATTAACATTTAGCAGAGGATGGCTCTGTTTTCCTGCAGACCCTCAGAAGCAATGTCAAGCTCCCAAGGCAGCTGCTGCCTTTTCACAGAATCTTTAGGGTTAGAAGGGACCTTGATTTTTTTAAAAAAAAATAAAAATCCTTCATTGTATTTACATTTTCCCTTAATCTGCATTAATGAGTGGTGATGAAAAACTAATCCAGAGCTTTTCCTTGCAATTATTTGTGTCTTGAACAGGCATTTCCATTAGAAGCAAAATTCTCCATTTCTCTAGTCTTGTGCATATTCACCACTTTGTGGATGTCAGAAGTGTGGCAGGAGTGTCTGAGGGAAAGGGAAAGAGCAGGGAGATGAGATCGTGGTGCTTCTGTTTTGTTGTTTGCAGGAATTAAAATGCAAAAGCTCTGATTTTCACTGTTGTTGGAGCCAGTCCAACAGAAACATCTCGGTTCTGTTGGCACCAAAGAGGGTGGTAGAGCTCATTGGTGGCATGTGTACCAAAATGGGGAAAGAGCAAATGCTGCCAGAAGACTCTCTGGTGTGAACACGGGCTACTGCTCAGTGAGAGGACGGCAAAATATTGTGCTGAGAGAAGCTAATTTTATATTAATTAAAGGAAGATACTCTACCAGAAAATGTGAATTTATCTTCCAGGAAAATAAATTAAATAATACAAAAATAATTAACAGCAAAATCAACATTAGTTTTAATGAAGAACTAAGCAAGTATTGCAGACTTTTTAATAACAGTAATAAAAAGCTACAAGTATCATGACAATATGTGTGTTGTAAACTCATGTAATCACATGCAGTTATTGTTCCTAAACTGCATCTTGGGTTTTTTTTGCAGCAGTAATATATTCTCTGCCTGCCTGGGAAGATTTGGTAGACAATGACTGCAATGATGGTACAAAAGTTCAAAGAGGTAACATGGGGGAAAAGGGGTTCTGGAAGACCCTTTTCAGCTCTTTCTTTTGTTGTTATTTATTTAAATGCAAATTTCAGCTCCCTTCAGCCCCACCCCCTAAAAAAAACTCAAAACTCTGATAAATATTCAGTAGTCTTCCTGTATTCATGAAGTGAGGCTTAAGTTACAAAAATGGTGAGTCATACAGAAACTTGTCCAGGGAAACAAGGCACTCTTTTGAAGCTAAAGGCACAGCAGGATATAGCAAACTCTGACATTAAGCCAAGGCCTATTTTAGTGCCTTCTAACAGTGTACTTCAGAAGTCACCTTTCAAAAATAAACCATGTAGGAAAATATTTGCTTTGCTCATCTTCAGGCAGACCTAGGCAGTGCTGAATTCAGACAGCTATCGTCAGTGCAGCCTTCTGCTTTCACATCTGTGAACGGTATGTGCCTGTAAAGTCTTTTTGTGGTGGTGTTAGAAAAGCAGGTTGTTCCGGAGCCCGGGAGCAGGTCATCATCCACAACTGCAGTCACAAGCATTTTATCTACAAGTGTCGTTCTGCTGCCAATGCACTATTTCTGGTTCTGCACTAGTTCTGGTTTCTGTCAGTAGAATTAGCCCTCCCCAGGCTGAGATCCTCTCCCACTGCTGCACGTGGTCTGATGCAAACAGGTGCAAAACCTCATTTTCTCTTTCTGTCCCCTGGTAAATCAGTGTTTGTACAGTATGGCTTTCACTCCCTGGGCAAAGCACAGCAAAAATGTGGCTGCTCCATATGATTCTGTGAGAATGGCTCTAAACATTCCTACAGTGCTGGGAGGCCTGGGGATACTTCCCCTTTTCTTTGTCAGTCCTGAAGAGAGTATGAGAGTCAGCTCCTCCACCTGAACAGAATCATGGCATGCTATAAATATGCTAATTCTTCAATTTATTAAGGTTAAAACTTACTTGACCTATTTAAAAAGATGTCGCTGTTTCCAGGGTATCAACAATAAAAATAATACCCGAAAGAGACCTATGGGAAAGCTTGGGTGCTTGTCATGAATGTCATGTTATTTCATGGCTTTATGTTTAAGCATCTTAATTACTGCTTCTACTTACACTTAGAAGATTACCTGCTAGAAAAACTTTGTTTAAATGAAATCTACAGAGCCTTAAAAAAAACTCACAGTAAACATCTTTGAGAGGTAGGTAGAGATGACAAAAATGTGAGGTTTGGTGTTTACTGTGTATTGGTCTTGTTCTTCTATTTTAATATTTCCATCATATCTCATTCTGAGTTGATTAGAAGGGCTTTGCCTTTACAGTATGATGAGTGAGCTTATGTCTAGCATTATTATTATATTCTTATTATATTATTTGCTACTAAGTTCTTATTTTATTGATGGATTATTAATTTTTAGAAACTAATTGTAAACAAATGACTAGGATTTTTTTCTAATTTTACTCAGATCAGTTTAGTTGAAACTGTTCAAACCTGAGACAAAATACAACTTAGTAAAGTTTTAACACCCTAAGAGCCAATTAGCACTGAATAGGACTGGATAGAAAATTAATATTTAGGGAGGGCTTCATACATTTGCAGATGAAATACATCTCAAATTTTCACTATCTCTTGAAGGAAAAGGAGACAAATTCCCTATCAGATGCTTTTGAGAGCATGTTAGACAAGTAAGACTATGGGATATTTAGCATTGTATATTATTTAAGATCTGTCTCACTTTACCATCTCAATTTCCACGTCCCTCTCTGATGAAAGCACATTTGGAATACTATCAGTTGTTTGTTTTCTTGCTTTCAGCTGGGGACAAGCCACTACAAGATCTCAAGGTCTAGGTGTCCAGAGAAGGACTTGTGCTGGGAGACTGCCTTCTGCACTGCAAGTATGGACACCAGCTGAACACTATCCTCATCTGAGACTGTGTGCGGAGTAACAGGAGGGTTTCCTATGACTTGCTAATCCAGCCTGGGAGCCAAGCAAGGTGGGTATTTGCTGCCAAGCTGTTTGGAAGGAAAAAAAATCTGTTTTTCAAATGCTGAAATTCATAAGAAGGAAGGTCTTGCCTCTTCCTTCCCACTTCCAGCTAGACATAAAATTAATAGTGCTTCAGAAAACTGGCACATCACATAACAAGTATGTAAGAATTAATTGTTCAAGTCAGTTTTTGAAAGAGGAAAACAATTAGAAAGTTAATCTTGGGTCTAGGTAACAGTAATTTGGTGTTATGCAGCTGCCAGTGAGAAGTCTGACGTCAAAAGGCAGTGGTATTTGAAAGCAGTAATCAATAAACATGAATTATTTAAGTTACTCAGGATAAAAAAGAATGAACATTAAAACAGACTCAATCCACTGTATAAGCACTAAGGAACGTGTATGAATTCCTAGCAAACAGATAGTGACATCCATTTGCAATCTCAGTTTACAGGCATTAAAAAATGTGTAAGTGAATATTTCATTATCTGAATGTAAATAAATTCTATATAAATTTAACTAAATTGTGTGAACTAACTGTTAAGGATCAAGTATCTTAAGTTAGAATATCTACAGTATATAAAAGCAGACGTGTCTGGCCAGATGGTGTGAGAATAAGAAGTGACTGCATTTCAAATTAACAACAAGCACCTAGAAATCATGTGCAGAAGGATTCAACTGACACCACATTTTAAAACAACCTGGGAGGAAGAGATGACACAGTTTAGAAGTGATTGCTTTCATTGGAACTGGTAAGAAAAAGGTTTTAACACTATTCCAAGGCAGAGAAAAAAGAATCTATAGTAGTAACTGGCAACACACAAGAGAAAGATTGATTCAGGAAATTTATTCTGCTAAGCATCAAATGCTTTTCTGAGGCTATAAATGATTATTGAAAAAATTATCTCAGATGAAGCACCTATGACCAAACAAAACCAAGCAGATAGGAGTCTATATGTTGGCGAGGCAATGAGAAAGTCTCATTTAACACAGACACTATGTTATTCATGTTTTTTGCTTGTCTGCAGAAGTTGAGTCCCAACAGAGCTCCTGGATCCTGGAGAAGCCTGATGAGAAGTGTCATTCTAAAGCCACCAACAGAGAAGTCACCTCAGAGACACATGTAAATGAAGTGAGGCAAGGCCTGAATAATGCTTTATAAGAAGAGAAAAACTGAGGCCACGAACTAGGAGTGCCCAAAAAAGTACCTTGGAGAGCAAGTGCCTGTGGGGTGGTAAGAAAATGCCAAACAAGTAGCTGAGCCAAGAAACAGTGTAGAAATAATCCCTCTGAAAACAGTAAAATGAGCTTCTTAACTTGCAGTTGTATCTCAGTAGTACATGTCTGAATAGATATGGGAACAGGAAATGGTGAGTTTTAAGATAAAACTGAAGGTAATATAGGGAAGGAGGTCTCTTTTTTTTCAAGCAAAAGTTACATGTGTAAAATAGGGAGTGAGACCCTGACCCTGTTTAAGCCAGTGCCAAAATTATTTTGACTTCACAAACTCACAAAGTTTTTTACTCAAAATTATTTTTTACTTCACAAAGTCACAAAGTTTTTTACTGTTCACTCCTCACCATATCACAGTAGCACTACCCCAGTGTTAGAAGTCAGTGCTAGGCCTTCAGTTGTCTGCAAAGTTATATACACACATGTGCAAGTGCTGTGTGTTTCCTACACTAAAGGGCTCACGGCTGACTCACGTCCTGTTGTTTGAAAAACTGAGGCACAGAGAACACAGAATGGGCTACGGCTCCTGACTTGCAGCAAAGCACTTTGTGACTGAGATTATGGTGCTTTTTTGAGGCTACGATAGGTGTCCATGAGAGCCCAAACTTCCCCAGAGACCACTTGAGAAACTGGGCTGCTACTTGTTTTCTAGACATTGCATCAGTCAGAGCATGAGACCAGTGCTGCTTTATGATTTTCAGCACGCAGAGTGGCTGATAAGACTGGCAATCATGCATCTGGGGAAGCATGAGTCCTGATAGCATAGGGATAGCATTTAATTGGTAGTGATGTCTGCATTCACGAGCATTACAGGTGTAAATGTACTAATCCATATGATGGTTCCCCAGTAGGTATGACAGGCATTGTTGCAGACGTGCAAAAAGGCAGTATGAGTAAAATAGTTTTCTGAATGCTATGCAGAAACTTACAAAGTCAGAATTCAGCCAGACCTAATCCTCAGCTTGTCCAACCCTCCTAATTTCTCAAAGTCTCTTTGTGGTTATCACATACAAAAGGTATTTGAAAACATTTCCCCATGAGTTGCTTAGAGAGCTATTAAAGAACTCATGCAAAAGATGATCAGACTATAAGTTTCTCATTAACAGAAATGCAGGACTGGCAAACTCCCCCATCATGTGTAGGACTGGTCTTCTGAATTGTAGAAGACTTTCATAGCTGGACTTAAAGTGGAATTGACTAACCTGAGGATTATCAGTCCACAAACTGTAAGAAAATTGATCTGAATATTGCAGCCCTCCAGTGTTTGGAACTTCCACTGCTTTCAGGGTCTGCAAGATTAGCTCCATTTCCAAAGGAAAAGCCTTACCTGACAGGCTTGTGAGGAATGTTCCTCTTTGAAGAAATAATTCAAACCACCGTTCATTCTAGAGCATTATTAGAGACCTTCATCCCTGTGCTGCAGTTATTAGTTTCCTTGTGCATGGACTGAATTAGTGCCATGTTTCAGCTGGATTTCATGATTGTGTTTTTCAGGCAGTAGTAAAATTCATTCATGCCAACTCTTTGAAATATCAATCTGTTGTGGATGAAATGTCATGTTTTATGAGAGCTGGTTACATTATGAGAGAAAGTGTTTGCATAGTAGACTATTGAGCTCTTCCTTGAAACTGAACTTTTGGACAAAGAGGAGGTAAGAAAATACTCCTGAAAAATCTCTGGATGGGTGGAAGTTTCAGCAAATGGAGGATTACCTAGCTGTATTATTTGCCTCAAAGGCAAAATCATAATGTGCCTTCTTTCTGCCATTTTCCTGCTGGAGTCAATTGATTTAAAATAGTTGTTCAAGCAAAGAATGCAGCCTACTTGTACAACTCTCACTACTGGTCATGACTATTGCAGAGGTAGAGAAAACACGACTGCTTCCCCTGCCACCCAGCTGCACCCCTTGCACTTTTATGTGTGGTTTTTTTTGCTGAATAGACAAAGCACTTGTGTGCCGTGGTTTAGGCCCATCAGG
>WBNH01012093.1:64322-110732 GCA_013401255.1 Urocolius indicus | reverse complement strand
TTCAACTGGCTGTCAACCAACACATTTGTGGTTTGGATGCTACTTTGCCATCCCTATTTCAGAGGATGCTTCTCTGTGGCACCCCAAGAATGTATTGGAAATGCACCCCCATACTGAGGTGGGGTACATCAGCTGAAAATGACTGATTTTTGCCTTGGTAATGCTGGTAAAAACCGGAATTATTCTCAGTTACTTTAATAAGAGGTTAGACTTTTTTCCCCCTTCTTTTTTTTTCATGGAATATAAAGGAATATTATGCAGATGCTTAAGATATGGTCTCATCTTTAGTAAGAGCTTTTGGTGTTTTTCATTATATTTAGTTTATGGAAAGAGCATCTTGGTGTATATGTAGCAGGGGGCTTCAGGGGGCTTTTGCAGGCATTTCTTTTTTCCATAGAATTAGGTATTTAACAGTTTAGTTTTAAACATAATGTCATGATGCATGAAGTTCCTCAAACATGCCGTGTTATCAATTAAGAAATAATCTTGTTCATATAACTTGACATTTCCTTTGGGATTAGTTCAGAAAACAACATGATTTTTACCTTATTGCTAAAAATACTGCATTGTTTACTAGATGAATATTTAAATAATTTAAAGATGCTATTCCAAAGTGATCTTGTTAGAGTGAAAAGTACTTTACCATGAGAACCTCTAGCAAAAGAGAGGAGGACAGAATAAACAGGAAAAGAAGGGACCTTGGGATGTATTAACATTTAGCAACACTAAAATGAATTGTGTTAATCATGTCTGGTTTGATATGAGGAAATTATGTTAATTAAGTGTGTTTTCTCCATTGTCAGGTTTTGAGCTTTGATTTTTCACTGTGGATGTGGAAGCAGTCATTTGGGGCTTGTGCTACACAAAGCTTTGTGACTGCTGCTGTTATTCAACAGGCCAGAATCCTCAATCCTTCAGTCCCCTTTGCATCACTAGTTCAATCTCAAGGACCCCAAAATAGCAAGAGTTGATTAGCTGGGTAGGCTGAAGAGCAAACTCAGGTCTGAGTCTGAGCATTCTTTTCATTGGTATTTTCTAGACTGGCATGTGTTGGAGTGCATGGCTTGCAGCCCTTCACCTCAAGCATTTCCCTCCTTTTCTGCTTCCTGCTATGTAGAGAGTAGTGAGGCCTTGCTTCAGCACATCTGGTTCATCCAGCAAGGGAAATGGAGTTGGGACCACTTCCGTGTGCTGCCAGAAGTTAATGTAGCCCTAAAAAGCCAAGGGATTGAAAGTAACATAAAGCTGTGTATCTTCAAGCCTGTTGTGTTCAAAGGACCCTTGTTAATGAACTAGAGTATGGAGACAATTTAATCGCATGCTGAAGTAATATTACTGAATGTAAACAAAATATCTAAGTTATGATGGAGCCTGTGCATCAATGCTCATCAAAAAGTCTATACCAGGCTCTAAGAACACAAGGTAGAGTTAGGCTGATATGTTCTGGGGAAGCTCCCTAGACCCTTTTGTCACTCGAACAGATTCAATTGTTTTACAAACCTGTCATGTGAATGGTCTTCATCTTGGTGTTTGTCAGACTGACACAAGCAGACCACCACTCTTTACAAGAGAAATAATCCGAATTGGACATTGAAAGAGAAGGATGGAAAAATATAAACTGATTTTCAAAAAGTGTGACTACTTATTTGAGCTTCAAGTCACAAAAGGAACTTGAGTCAGGCCTGTTCAGTTTATCTGTTAAATGACTTGTAAACACGTGCTTAAATTTAGTCCCAGAGATGAAAACATTTGGTAAATGCTGACCTAAAGGGAGTTATGTTCCCAAATGGCCTTTGTGCATTTTCATATTGTTCAAGAGTTTCCTTTTTCTGCAGTAAGGGAAAAATAATAAAAATAGAATCAGAAACAGAAATTTGATGTAACTTTGATGATCTGAGGACTGCCGCAGGACAAGGTTTGTAGGTGGGGGTTGTGACTTCATCAATGGGAAAAAAAACCCCCAGTTTTTAGACCCACAAGAATTCCTCTGTAAATGGTGTGGTCTTTTTATATTTCTGTACTCAGTACATTAGCAAAGCTTATTCTCAAGCAAGCATCAACACTCCTGGAAAACAATATTGCTTACTATAGAAGCTTTGGAAAGTCTTCATGTTGAAGAAGAGTGAGTTCCTCTAAAACAGTTCAGTGTCAAGTAGCCCAAAGAGTTTGAAAACAAGATAAAAGCTGTATTGTTTCCTAATACGAGCTGATCCTGTGGGCTTTAAGTGCTGATGAAGGTTTTGGGGCCCCCAATATTTGCTGTTTTTGCTAGTCTGGATATTTGGTACTGTACAGGACTCAGTGACTCTGCCTGTGTAATTTATGATTGATTTTGTATCTAGAGTTTGTACTGCTAGGAAAATTATTTGGTTGTGCTTGATGCTTTCAAACACCATGCTAGCAGGCAGCGCTGCTGACTATCACCCTGTTTATTGAAAGGAGACTAGGGACAAGGCAGTTGGAGTAAGGCTCTGGGATTAATTCCCTGTCTATTTGTCTCATGGAGCTTAGAGTTCAACTCCAGGGCATATTTCAAGGCGATATTTATGCTCAGGGACAGGTCTGACAGCAGCACTACGTGCAGCACTCCTACTGACTTCAATGAGAGCTCCTTGCAGAAAGCAAGAGCAGAATAATCCTTGAAGTTTGTGACACTGAGTGTGGCTTGAGGAAATGTGTGTATGTTTTGTGCTTTGGGTGTTTTTTCAATAAATGTGCTGCCAATCTAGTAGTGTTTTGGGGCCCTGATCCTACTGTGCAGATTCAATAGACGCATGCTGTTGAATACAGAATGTTGAACATTAATTTATGGGAATTTTGTAAGCAAACTTTATGTATGTAACAGCTGTAATAAGCATGATTTACAAGTTGCAAATGAAAAAAAAAAGCAAGCATATAATGTCTCTTTAAAGATTTGCTTTTTTTTTTTTTTAATGGTTACTACTGGTGCTACTGTTTTGAGATATTTGCTTAGTAGAAAAAGAAGAAAGAACTAAATGAGGGTTTTCAATAATATCAGCACCTCTCTAAAGCTGTTAGCTGTACCAGTAGACAAATCCATGAGTGTCAAATTTGTTTGTTTGTTTTGGGGTAAATCTTAAAGGAAGAAAAAATAAAAAAAGAGAATTGAGTATTTGCCCTTCCCAAAGGTCAGAGATGAATCCAAATAGAAATATAATTTCCAAATATTTCCTGTAGAGTTCTGAAGAAGGTAAGGATAAGATCAGAGGAAAACTGAAAATACAGGATACTTCTGATGCTTGGGCCCATCTCTAAATTCAGGTGATTAGAAAGACCCTGTCAAGACTGAACCTTAAGTACCTGCTACTGGTTATAGGCTGTGGAAACAAGGAACCAAAGTGATAGGCAGTCTGGCTCTGTATGGTAGTGTTTATGTTCTTAACCTTTGTGACCAGGGTTATTTCTCTTTTCTGTCCTAACGCCTGCTATTCTGCCCCTCTTGCTACATGTTCAAGACACCATTATAGACACCCAGGCAGTGATGAAGTGAGCAATCTGCCCTGTGTGTTGTCACAGAGAATGAGTTAGCCTGTAGGAAAATGCCAAAATGAAAAGAAATCCAAAGTCTGATCTCAAGATGGGAACTTGTTCTGTGATTTCTGAAAGCAATTAAAGTTGCGGTGTGTGTGTGTGTTCAGCACTGGGGGATAAAACCCAAATGCTCCAACTAGGCTGCTCTGCTGCTCAGTTTAAAAGGTAATGTACTCTGTCACTTATTTGAACTGCTTTGCTATGGGAAAACTTTCTGCATTTCTGAAAGCACAACTGCTTCCCACCTGTGCCAGAGTCCTGTCACTGATGAAACTGCCAGCACTGAAAAATGTCTCTCTTATGTAACTGCTATGAAATGCTGCTAATTTGCTACAAAAAATATTCTGAGTTTGGTTTGTTTTTTAGTTTTGAAAATAGGGTCACCTTAAACTTCCTGAACTTTCACAGCCTCTACAAGCAGAAGGACCACGTGTAGAAAAATGTCTCTGGGGATGTAGTTTTCAGTGAGTAAGTTCACTTGAGGCATGAGTCTTGGGTAGATTTGATTCCATATACTAATGCATAATTTGACAACAGTAAAAACACCTTCACTGTTTAATCTTCCACTACAGCTAAAAAAAAACCCACACACACAAAAAAATACTTTTTTCTTTCCCAGGATAGCTAGCTGGCAGAAAACTTGAAAAATGTGAATCCCCTTCTTGACACCAAGTCACTTTGTTGATGAACAGTGCTCCCAGCAAAAACTGGGAATGATACAGACAAAGGATGCCTGGCATCATTAGCTGCATTATATATCAATAGTTGTGCTTCCTTGCTTATCGAGTGTATAACCTTGTGTGTCCTTAAAGTGTAAAAACAAAACACCCACCACCCTAAGGACACCTGGGACTGCGCTTCTAAGAAGCCAAGAGAAAGGAAAAGATTTTATTAAAATATTATGAATTATTGTTAACATATATTTACATAATTTAATTCATCTCAGGAAACATCTTAAAGAATGGAATTTTATGTACTATAGTCAAGAAGCCACCCTTTAATTTCATCATTTCACTGCTGCAATGCATCAGTACAGTAGCTCTGTATTTGAGAGGATTTGCTTATTTTAGGTAATAACAAGACAAATTAGATTTCCAAAGGAAATGCCATTAGATGGGATAGTTCTCTGCCCAACCTTGAACTGAAGAGAGGGGATGTCTGAAAGATCCACTTTTGAGTGAAGTTTAAAATGTAACAGCTAGTGGGCTAAGAAAATTAGGTCAACTAAAAAACGATTGCTATGTTAGTAACTGACATTTAAGACATTGATACTTCTACTACAAACTGCTTCTTTTCCTGGGAATACTCAACTTGGAATTAATTTTGTTAGGTTGAATGCCATTAAGATAAGAAAAGTGAAGCTCCTCTGTGCTACTCAAGTATAGAAACAATCTCTGCTGAAGATTTTGACTCTGAAATCTGTTGGGGGTTTTTTTTTGGTTTTTTTTTTTTTTTTTTTAGTTTGAGCCAGATCTCTAGTATTGTGCAGTTAACAAATACCAGTTCAATAAGAACTTGTGACATTCTTGGTCAATTGCTTGCACAATTGCTGTTTTATCATTTTAAATAGAAAACTGCTAAGAGTCTGATTTTACTAAAGTAAGTGAGGAGTAAAACAAGGATGAGGAAAGCCATATGATCTAACAGTCCCTTCTAGAAACAAAAAAAATTATTGCAGGACCCATTAATGGAAGTAAAATCTTAGAGAATACTGAGATAAAGAGCTTTGTGTGTGCTATGTACGAGTGATAAATTTTCTGGTAAAACATCTTATATTAAGTCACAGAATGGTCTTACTTGCAAAACCATGTGCATAAACAAAATCTTCTGCTTCAGAGCAAAAATAGGGCTAATTGTGTTGCTGCCAAACAAATCTGCTTGACAGCATGTACATTAAAAAGGCATTATGCTAGTGAGGAAGCATAAGAGGGAATCCTGAAAATTGTTGGTCAGGACACATAGCCCTGTTGGAGTGATCAGATGCTTGTGAACCACAAGTGTATTGTTCCAACTTTTTGTGGGTTTAGTCTGAGTTTTGAAATTTAGGAACATCTATATTTCCTAATTGCATCTGTCTGCTTCTTTGCTGTCACTATTTTCTCTGCTGTCAGCAGTTGGCTACCAGATGAACTTTAGATGAATAGCATTCACCTTACTTCATAGTTGTTTTATGATGCTGGTTAGATGAAATAGTTCCAGCAGATACTCTCAATAAGCAAAGGCCTGTACTCTCTGCAGTTCATTGAACCCATATGGATGAGAACAGCTGGAAAGATGGGTTTGCTACCTGAGGCCAATGTTTGTGTTGCCAAGCACGACTCCAGCTTGCTGACCCTTGTATAATTCATTGCAGTTGAGGAAATGTTGCTCACACTATTCCATTTTGTGATGAATGGTATTACTTAAAACTGATAGTCTTGTAAAGCAGTGGTGACTTCCCAGGTCTGACAGATGTGAACAAAGAATACAGTCAATAAATATTGCCATGCTCTAAAGGAAGATTCACTGCTTGCAGTTGAGGAGGAGGAATTTCAGTGCAAACAGAAAACAGGTGGAGAAGAAGCTGGTTAAAAATTACAATTTAGAGGTTATGCTTAAGGATGGACTGTTGTGGAGATTCATGCATTGTGGGTCCCTGAATCATCCAGGTATGGGGCTGCAGATACATATTTCAATCCAGCATTGTGGAACAGTTATTGCTTCACTGATCCTCTTACAGCAGCCAGGCAAATAATTACAGTGACCTTGCTGAGCTTAGACTTTTGTAGAATTTACCCGGAAAGCGAGGAATGCCTCAGGAAGGCCAAGTTTGAATGTTAACATTTTCTGTTTAGTGCTATTGCTTTTGGAAATGTTCTTCATCCAAACATTTCCTTATGGATTTTTGACAGTTTTTTTTTTCAAAACTGAGGTTGAGTGTTTGCATTTTTGTGTGAAAGAGTATGTCCTTGGTAGATTTTGCTGTAGGCCTTTGAAGGCAGCAGCCCAAAGTTCTGCTGAGAGCGAGCCATAAGAAGGGCAAAAAGGCAGATTCTTTGAAAGGTCAGGAATATCCATGAGAAGCCATTAAGAAAAGAGACAGAGGAACTGAGAGGAGAAACAAACAATGGAGTTTAGCAGATTTCTATGAGAGGCCCTTTCAGAAATAACGGTAGTCTAAGGTATGAGGATGGTGCCTGGGGAGGTGGAGTTGAGTAAATCTCTGAGTAGGTTGGAGGTGGTGCAAGAGCAGTAGGTGATAGGCTTTGGTGGTGAGTGAACCAAGTGAGGTGAGTGGTGGAAAGATATGGTGAGAAGGGCAGTAGATTCCTCACAAGTATGAGTATTTCTTTTACTGAGCTGGTGTCCCTATGCTTTTACAGTAAAAAACCAAAAATAGTCACTGATCATTACAGGGCACACAATCATTTGATATTTGTCTGCGTTCATTCTGTAGTAGGTGTGCAATTGTTTCAGATTCCTGCTTAACCTCTTGCCACTTCGTGGGATTATAAAGATAAATTAAGGCATGTTTCTATTGAATCTTATGAATATCAGACTGATTTAAAGTCCCTTTGAAGTTGAGAGATATGGATTGATACTTGTCTCCTGTTCTTTTGTGGTGTTAATAGTGCACCAGCTGTGATTCCGTTGTTATTTCCCCAGAAGTGTTTTGTATCATTGAACTGTAACTTTTATTCAAGAGGGGAAACAATTCTTCTCCATGGCCCCATTCAAAAACCACATAGAATCTCTTTGCTAAAAGGCTCTTAAGAAGGTGCCTGAAGTTAAGTCCACGGAGTCAAGTAACAAGAGAAATGTAAGTATCTGTATAGGCAGTAGCTGAAATGAGACCAAAGACCAGTTAAGAAATGAGTACACATTGGTTTTCATCCTTGGCAGCTTAAGGTTGCTGCACTGCAGAAATCGGTCCATTAAAAATGTGTGCAATAACCTTATACCTGAGTGATGTTCATCTTGTTTATGAAAGAAGGAAAGAGGAAGATAACGGCTTCTCACCTAGGAGCTGTGAATACTACAGCAATCTGACCCTCAGCACAAAGTTCTGAGGCTGTGTTCTTCTTCACTCTTGATGTGGCTCCAGGTAGGCAGTAGGGATGTTCCTGAAGTGGCAGGTCTAATTTAAGCAGCCTTGACAGATCAGATGTTTGTGGGTGAAGATGGTATGTTTAGAGTTAGATTGAGAAAAGGCAGCTAATTTGATTTTTTTTTTGCATTGCTTTGTTGTCACTAATGTTACATCTACTGAAATCAAAGTTTCAGAACTGAAATGCAGTTGCACTGATTTCTGCAGTTCTCTCTGTTTCTTTACATTGTAGTGTATAGCCACAAGGGGCCAAATTAAGGTTATCTAGGCAGCTTTTCTATGGTTAACTTTGCAATTAAGCTGCTTTAAAAGATTTCCCAATTAAAATACAAATAAATAAGCCACAATATAAAGTGGAATCATGTGAAACTAAATTGATACTCATTTGGGTAGTAACAATTCTTTTACATTTATTGTTTATACCTGTGTACCTTGAGTTTTCAGACTAGCAAACAAGGCTGGTTTTTATCTTGCATGTGCACCAGCTATCTGAATAGAAACTTTATTACTGTCTCCGGGTTTCACAATAGTTTGCAGCAAAGGAACATGTAGATTGAGGACTGCTGATCTGAATTGCAGATGCTGTGCACAGGTGTCCTCCAAAGACTACCAGACCTTTTGCTAGTGGTGGGCCATCTCTGGATTTTCTTGGCTATACCATTACTTTCTGGTTGAGGACTTCTCCGAGATGACCTTTTCATTTCTCTTTGCTTTCTGGAGCAGGCATCCTCACTGGAATTCCTGCACTAGAAACAATCTGGAAATCTTACTTGTTTTCCAGAGAGTGTGCAATAAGCATGGGACTGAGGAGATCTTCACCTGCTTTTGGTGTCTCCACTAACAAACCCTAACAGCAAACTTTGTCCTGCATGCTGCAGAGCTCAGAGACAAGAAGGTAGAAAGGGTGGAGAAAGAGAATGCAAAGATGGGAAGGAGGACTGCATAGCAGTGGAGGAGGAGTGATGGATACTTGGGCAGGAAAAGTGATGGGACCAGGAGTTTCTCTACTTACCTTCCTCCCTCTTCCCCAACAAGCTGAGGGTCCTATGCTGCCTCATTAGGGGAGTGGTAGATGCTAGAAGTCAAAGCTGCATTGAAGGAATGGAGAGTGGTTGTTTCTGTTTTGTGGCTCAGAGGTATATTCATTGCAGCATCAGCTGCTGCAGTTCCTTTGATGAAGCTTAGAAGCCCAGATTGGGAGCTTCAGGAGTTTGGGCAAGCTGCCAAACTCTTTGCAGAAGCAGTGACAAAGGGGAAACTGATGCTACACTTTATATCTCTGCCAAATTGGAATGGAATTTCATGAGACAAAGAAAAGGCATTTCATCACCTAGAGGGATGCATATCAAAGGTCTCCTGCACACAATGGCATTGTGAGAACTTTTTAAAGGTGAGGTCACAAATGTTCTCTAAAAATGAAAGGATTAAGGGACCTGGATAGAAAAGCCATTTACTATGTCTGCTGGTAATGTAAATAGATGTGCTTACATGTGTATGTAGGTGTATACAAGTATCTATATGCTTAAATATAATATTGTCTATCAAATAGAACTACCAAACTGTCCAAAAGGTGACTATAATATCAAATGTCATATCTCCACTTTATGCTTTAGGCAGGAACAACAGCAGAAATGGATATGGACACATGACCAATGTAATGCCTTAAGATAACTCAAAAATGTTGTCTTTATATTTTGCATTTTGTACTTAATTTCCCCTGTCTGTTTTGTGTTTTTTTTTCATCTTGTCATGTCTCTTTTCAGACACCAAAGTCCTTAGGGAGAGTTGTGTTTTCTTGTCTGTGTGACTCAGTGCACTTTTGAAAGTTAATGACACTACTAAAAGAAATGAGTATTTTGTGAAATGGCATTTTCATGATTGCAACTTCTGTTACTAGTGGTAACCATCATCAAATGGAAGTCTTAGGGTTCAGTATGTGGCCTCACAAGCCTTAGAAGTGGACCCACAGATCCTGTGGGAAGGCACTAATTCTGCAAAGTAATTGGTCACTTATGAAAAGAGAGATGAATCTTCAGAGATGCACACGTGTTAATGTTAGCATGTATAGAGACCTAACACCTTGATGGAGTCTTGTCCCTCACCAATATTTTACAAATCTCTCTTTATTTGACTTGTTTTGTGTATTGAAGTGCATTTAAAGTCTAGTATTCATCACTTAGAAACTGTTGTATTTGGCAATAGGTTTCTAATGGTTATTCCTGGCATTGAATATTGAAAGATAAGAAATCAGGTATAGACGTTCTGATTTTATTACAGTATTAGATAGAGGCTTACTGGTTTGAGGGCTTTGCCACAATTCAAAGACGATTCACAGTGCAGAAGCTTTCAACAGAGTCAGAAATGCGAGTACATCTCCCATGCACTGGTTATTGTTCATGTTTGCTTTGTTTTGACATCTCACTCCTTCTGCCCAGCCTTCACCAGACTACCAAGTGCTGTTTTCCAAAAGCAGCTGTGTATGTATATCTGAAAGAACAAATTCGGGCAATTCCATTCATACAGTTAGTTGCACAGGGAACTTTAAATTTCATATGTTAATCTCCAGAACAACGTACTGACTCAAGGTAGTTTCAATGCTAATCTCAATGCCTTCCTGTTTTTGACATCAAATCACTGTTGTCGATTTTCTGTCTGATAGTTAGAAGCTGAAGGGATTTCAGGAATAAATAGTTTCAGCTTATTTTTTAAATACTGGTGAAAATCTCCCTGAGTACGTAGAGACTCTGAAGACATCAAAATGACACATCTTAAGGAAAGTACAGTTAATCCTACTAGATCAGAACTAGATTTTGAAATACTTGGGTTTGGTTCTTGGGCATTTTAAATGTAGTGATTTGCTGAGCCCATGTTAAGCTTACCTAGACATTCTTATGCTTCCCAGGCCTTTGGCATGGTATTGTCATCTAGTTATTAGAGGTAGCATCACCATTTTCCCCCTCCTTTATCTGGGCTTGTCCCAGAAATGTGTAGCCATAATTCTGTTACTGTTTCCCACAGTATAAATGTCTGTTGTATGTATACTTGTGTAAGTGTAATCATTGGATTAGATATGATACTTGAGGTTTTAAAACTTCAATAAGTAAATCAAACCTTTCAGTATGTGCATGTTTTAGTATCTGGGATTTTACATATTCATACTTCTGAGGCAAGTGTACATTATTTTTTTTTTCTAGTGGATTGTTTCTAAATTTGTTTTGTAAAGGAAATATGACTTCTTTAAGAAAAAGTTTGTTCTTGAGAAGTAGAAGTTTAAACAAAAGGTTTCTGTGAGAAAGTGCAGGGTGACTCTTAACAAGTGGTCCATGAGGTCCAGCCCAAGCAGAAATCTGTAATCTCCTCATTCTGAGTCTCGCCTCCTGCCTGTGGTGAGCACAAACAGAGCACTTGTTGGGAGGTGTGCTGCACCTCCATGGAGGCCCTGAGCAACCAGGATCCCCACCAGCTAAAAAAACGTTAGTTGTCTCTGCAAAACAACCTCCTCCTCCAACCCTTGTTCAAACATGTTTGCTGTTTCATGTGTGAAGCAGGCTGTACCCCAGTGTAGGGAAGATGAGGGCCCTGCATATGTCTCTGTGAGGGGACACATACACACACATGCAAATGATTGAACTCATTGTGGTTTGAAAAGCAGCTAATAGCTGAGAATAAGCAAGTAAGGTTAAGGGAAAGGTATTGATTTTATGTCACACAAATGTAGGTAGAACATCTAAGCATTAAATAATGTTCCCAGGGCACTTTTCAGTGTGACTAGCTGAAACAGAAGAGCACAACGTATTTAATGATCTGTAGAACACAGCTTCCTCGAGGTCAATAATGTGTACTTAACCTTTAGGCTTCCCATGTTGTCTGCTTGTCCAGTTGGTTTATGAAGTGCACGTTAACATGATTGGGGATTTAAGGCAATGCTAACTGAATCTCTCAAACATTCACTGCTGTTGCACGTAAATGTTGAGCAAATCCATTATGGATACTGCCTAGGTTTTCCCAGTACAGCCTGCAGCGATTGCTGTATGTGTATGATTGCCTCATAACCAGCCAGGCTGCTCCAAAAGCACATCAATAGTATTCATAATGGAAACAGTAAGATTGCTGTTTTACTCTGGATTTACTTTAACTCTATTGATGGATATTAAAATAAAAATTACCTGTTCTTGTCTTCAGCCTTTGTTGGTGGACCCTTGCTTATTTGGTGGCACAAATAATGATTGGTTTATTCAAATAAGACAGAATTTCAGCTAGCAGCAAGCATACCTCAGTTAAAAGAAGACTAAAGACTTTTACAAAGTAATCCATATTAGACACTGAAGTCTAAAATAAATAATTTAATTGGAATTGAAATAAGCCTTTCCTCTACAAAAGCAAAAACCAGACCTTTATTCAGTCTTCGTGTGCAAATGAGAACCTTGTGTCCCATTTCAAAGAATTACTATCCCTCTGAAGCAGACTGAAAAAAGTTTAGTCTGATTTTATGCAGCAGGATTATGCCTGTCCCTGTGGAAGGGTCACTAAATGAGGTATCCCAGTGTATCAGCAGAACTGAAAGAAAGAAATTTAGGGCATGCTCTGGCTTTTAGTATTGTCCTGCAGTTCTAATATGAGTAGTTCTTACCTCTCTTAAGGAGAAGAATGTATCAAGTGCAAAATCTAAAATGAATTTATTCAAAGCTGACTTTAGTTTTTGCTTCAGGAGAGATCTGTCAGACACATATTCTCACTGTTACTCTCTCTGCAAACTGCAGGAGATGAAGTGTGGTAGTATTTTGAGCTCTCATCCACTATCACAAACCAGCAAATTTTGAATGTCCTTCACACTACTTCCTCCTCCACAAAAAGAAGCATAGACTTGCTGTTACCAAAGGGTTCATAAACAACTAGTCAGCTGTTGATCCAAGGTACAATGTTTTCTACTCCTCTTATCTGTTACTAATGCAAAGTGAAACTTGTTTGCTTAAATATTAATTTACACTTCCATGACAGGTCTTACAAGCTACGAGTGCAAACATGCACAATTGCCCTAGGTCTTTAAACTGCTTTACACTGATGTAGAAGTGAAACTTTTGCTGAAGAACTGTAATTTCTGAGGACTCATCTTGCAATCCTTTGCATTTCTTCAGAACTTCATAAGAACTTATCCTTCTCTCCCGCTGAACAGCTCAGGGGGGCAGGGAATGGGTGTTTCAGTCAGTCTGTTCTTGATGGTTTCTGCTGTTTGTCTCTCCTCAGGGCAGGCAGGCTCCCCACCAGTCCTTCCTGCACATCTGTGGGGTGCCTCATACACACAGCAGCCCTGCATGGGCTGCTCTGATGTGCATTCATCCCAAGGGCTGCAGCTCCTCTCTGCCTCTCGTGTGGGTCTGCTCTGCGGCGCACAGGCTCTCCAGCATGGCCTGCGCCATGGGCACCTCCTCATACAGTCTCCTGCCCATCCGGGCGCACACATATGGAGCTGCTAGTGTCTCTCAGTCCTGCCATTGCCCTGCATGGGTTGTAGGGGTACAGCCTGCGTTCTCACCACGGCTTGCAGAGGGGTCTCTGGTCTGGTGCTCCTCCTTCCTTTCTCCTTCTCTGACTGTGGGATCCACGTGTTTGCCTCCACCTTGTATCACTCTTATACCTCCTCTCAAGCACTTCAAATTCCTGTCTTTAGATAGTGATGGCAGAGGCACCATATTAGCCCAGCTGGGGTGGAGGTGAGTCTGAACCCAGGAGCCAGGGGAAAGTCCGAGAACTCTTTACCTGGTCTTCACTGCAACCCCCTTCCCCTGTTACCAAGCAAAAGCGGCTCCTTGCTAAATCATGGCAAGTTTTTAAAAGAGGATTCAGGAGGCTGACGTGTTTTTCCATTACCCTCACTCCCAGTACAATGTCTGAAAGCATGAATTGTGTCAGTTTGCTGGTTGCTACTTTTTAAGTTACGTTACTTGACTGGCATCCGCCATCACAGACACATCAGTCATTCCTTTCATGCTTTCACATATGCACTATAAAAACAGCCAATAAAAGACTGTGTGTGGAGTATAGCCTCTACTACTTGTGATCTGCAAAGCAGAGGCTTATAAAGGTGAACAGACAAACCTGGAGTCCACTTTCCAGCTTCACTTAGATTCTCCAAGTTTGTATCCTTTAAGTTGGATGTGTGTGGCATGTTCCTGTCCAGCAGATCCTTCTCCTCCTGAGCGAACACGTGAACAGAAGCTAGGAGGAACCTATGTCAGTGTGTCCGTCCACTAGAGAGGTAGAATTTGTATGTCTAATATGCTAGCCCTTTTGCAGCCTGTGCAGGCACTGATGCAGAGCTAATATGGCTAGTGTAAATTATAGCCTTGAGGCAATTTGATGTAATCTTAAACTGAATCGGACTGTGGTCATCTCTGTGTATCTATCTGTTTTTTCACTTTTGCTGAGGTGAGCAAAGCTCATTGGAAGTTTTGGTCTCTGATGTTTGAGTCTTCTTAGCTTTGACTTTACATTGTGCATGTTGTCCACAGCTGTTACATCATTTTATTTGTGGTATTGAAATGGGGGGAAATTACAAGGTAGTATCAGGGCTTTCTGCACAAGGTGCCTACAAACTCCTAATGAGAGAGACCTCTTGAAGAATCAAAACAGACAACAAACAGAAGTTGTAAAGTAGAGCAAATGAAGAAAGAGGTGAATGGAAACATGATCAGAAATGAGCTGGTAAGTTGACCAGAAGGGAAAAAATGAGACACTGATTGAGAAATGCGTTTAAGAAGAATAACTGATTCAGATGTTCAGACACCTTTGTGACTCTGGCCCTAACTAGATGGACTGATAGTCAGTCCCTTAGGTGTGCCCTTTGTGGGTGATGTGTAGGACACATTCTGCATATCTGTGCTCTTCTGCCTGAGCAGTGAGCCTGAGTTTTGCATAAACTGACAGGAATTTTAGTGCTGTGCTAAGCTCCAGATGGTGCATCCTGCTCGAAATGCAGTGAATATACTGCTGCAGTAGCCAAATGTGTTGTGCTGCGCATAGTGAAGAATAAACATTATAATTGTGTGGAGTTTTACTTCTCTGTGAAAGCTTTAGGTGTTTTCCAAGAGAGCCATGGTTGAGGTACAGAGCTGGTTGTTGATAGATTGCAAGTTCTGTTTCCAGCTCAGTGAGAAGGTTGTGTGTGGCAAAAATGCGAAGTCTGTGATTCAGTAGGGTACTGAAGCAGCAAGTAGTCACCTTGATTTCTGTAGAATTGCTATCTTGGTTTGGAAATGCTGGAGTTTTTTGCTCATTAGTGGCAGGGAACTACAAACTTCATATGTGCATTTGCTTCCCAGGTAAAGAAGATAAATTTGTATCTTCAGCAAGATGTTTTCTTTTTCCAACTCCAGATGATTGGTGGGGTGAACAAGAAGAATGATAGAAGAATGTTAGAATGGCAGGGGTTGGAAGGGACCTTTAGAGATCATCTAGTCCAACCCTGCTGATAAAGCAGGTGCACCTAGATCAGGTCCAGATGGGGTCTGAAGATCTCCAGACAAGGAGACTCCACGACCTCCCTGGGAAGCCTGTTGCTGAAATTTGTCCTGATATCTAAAAGATTTTATAGAAGCATTGCATCTCTTCCCCCCGCCCCCCCATCCTTTTGAAATTACAACATTGTCTCTCTGGCTTGCTTTCTGGAAGATCAGCATTGAAGTCAAATCTCAGTTTTTAAGGGTATTTCAAAAGACAGATTAAATTACTATAACTGCCAGTTTTCCTATTCCTTTTCCTTTTCCTTTTCTTTCCTTTACATTTTTGAGTCAGCTATTACTTATGTTTACTGGTAACGGACTATTAGATTTTTTTCAAACAAATCTTGCAATGTAATTTGAGTGCTTGATGACTTGTTAGAAATGAGGATGCGATCCTGTGAAAACTCTTGCTTGGAGAAATGACTGTTATGAGTAGTTCTATTGAGTTATTTCTGTATACAAACATGTGAAGGATAGAGCCATAAAGTTATATTGCATATACATGATACTGAGCCTTTCAGGGGAATTTCTCTCACAGGAAGAGTATACTTTCCCTCAGTGCCCTTTCCTCCTACAAGTAATCTGTCACTGTATAATTAAATGAGAAAGTAAATAATGTTATTATTTCTGAGCATGGACACAGTGCACACAGTAACAAATCAGATTCAAAAAATAGCTGATGAGAGGATTTGTAGAGATCCTTGATACAAAGTTTTAAGTATAGTACAACCAGATACCTACTCTAAATTGGCTGCCACTGTAATTAAAAGTATAAATGTTTCAAGCTGAATACATCCTATTAGTAAGATTTTAGGAAACAAAAATTTAATTTATTCACATTCGATATGGTCTGTAAATGCCACCATTATATGCCTTCCTCTGGCCTTTGATTAGCTATGGATTAATAAAACTTTTATACCTTCTTTGTCAGCCTCATTTTGAACTCTGTTTTTGCATACTGTTACTATTAAATAAATGAATTAGTGTCCAGAAATGTGTCATGCATATTACCTAGCAGCAGGAAGCATAATACAGTGGTCAGCTCCCCAGGAGCATTATAAATCCTAACACGCTCGGTAACCTGCTCATGTGGACCTATTAAAAGCTTGATGATTTAGTGAAGCAGTATTTGTGCTTAACAATGGAATTTTAGTTAATTCAAAACAAAGTAAATCATTTCCAATTACAGTATTTGAATATTCACAGTAGCTATACAAGGAAGTGTAATGTCACCAGAAAAAAAAAAAAAAACACAAAAAAAAAACAGAGGAAGAAAAGGCATTATAAAGGTTGACTGGAGTTTAGCATTTTGAGTGGCTATGGTACCTCAGCATTAAATGAATGCCAGCATTTGTAAAACATGTTTATTTGACATCGCAGCTTCACTAGAGAGATTAAAGAGCTAGAATGATAAAAACTATTTTCAGAGTCTATGAAGACTTCTATGTACAGGAAAGCTTCTGATGGTGAAGCAGCAGCAATAACAGGAGAGCCAGCCATATTCCTAAATGTCACCAGAAAAAAAACTGCATTGTGTACAAACAGGGTAGGGGTAACCATCAGTGGTTCGTGATCAGTTTAATGGCATTTTTCATACTTGGGCTGGCCACACACTCCACAGCAGATGCTGGTGGGTGCTCTAAAGCTGCAGCTGTTGGAGAAGTGAGAACATCTGCTGTGTTATCCTGAAACTCAGTTGCAGGAAGCTGAGGGATTGGCAGGGAGGGCCAGGATCAGTCCGAAGTCTTATCGCTTCTTTCACATGTCACCAATATACTATGTATATATATATATATATATATGTGTGTGTGTACACACAAATGCCACCCACATTATTGGGTGTGGGAGATCAGATTGTCACCTCTGAAAACAGGCTAGTGTTTTCCAAGTCTCTATTTTCAATACAGATTTTTAGAGGTGTGGCTATGCCTTCAAATATTAATATGCTTCAAGAAAGGTTTTGCAGTGCACTTAGGAGCTCAGTGTCTTTGATTTCAACAAGTATCAGGTTCTCAGTTGCTTTCCTTAAATACCACTTTAGTTCTCATTTACAGCCATGGACTATCCTGTTTGCCTGCATGTCCATTGGGTTGGCACCTGCACCCTCATTCAAAGTCTAGCAGCTTAGGCTTTGAGGTACTTAAGTAGTTTTTGAATATAGGACTTGGGCTTCTAAGTGCTGAAGAGCGTGACAAATAAGCAATCACAAAGCTGTGAAACCCAAAGTATCTACCACTGTTGTGCAGTAAAATAGAATGACTCTGACAATTGTAAACACTTCCTGAAGTATCTGCAGTGTTGTTTTAAAAATGCAATCAAGTCCTAATATGTAAACTGTAACAGTGTTTGTTTTGGTTTTTTGTGGATTAACACATTAATTCCTGTTACAGATCTTGAGTAACACTGTATTTGTTTTAGCTTCTCTTTGAAAGATCGTCTAGTATAACAAAAGGAAAATAAATTCTGGAGGTTTATGAAAATATAATTTCTTGAGTTTGATGTGATATAGCCAAGTAAATCATCATCATATGAAAGCACAGAACTGCACAAAGAGGTTTTATTAATGATACCTCTGCTCAACTGACTTGCATTGTAAGGTGCAGACTGAACATGGACGAATAGCTGAAGTGTTAACCTCCAGTTAGCTTTTATATCTTAATTTATTCTCATTACTTGTTACAAATTTATTCTAATAACTTTTTCCTTCATGAGTGACATTTGCTGTCTTCCAATGCGGTTATATAAACCTGATGCTGATAGTTGGGATTCCATTATTCCTACAAGTGTCTAACTCATGCGATTTTCAGGCCTTGATTCTATTAACAATCTTTAAAATATCAGTATTTGCTCCTTGTGGCTTATTGGTCCCAGCATAATGATTTCCGTTTGAAGATGATGAGTGTTACACAATATTACTTAGTTATGAAAAAGTCCTGAGGGAAGAGATTCAGGAATAGATGCATCATTCAAAAAAGTGTGTTCTTGCTGAAATCTGTAACACAAAGTATCATATATTATTCTCAGAAATATTTTTTCTTCATTTTGTCTGTTCCATTACCCAATATGCTACATGGCAAATTAACAGCCACAGAAATAGATCAGCAAAGGGTGGCTTGATATAGGAGGATTAAGGTACAAGCATAGGGATGCTATAGATCATGAAAAGAGAGTTGATGTTCACATGTTTGAAAATATGTTTAAATGATAAGGAAAAGTTCTGTGCAGGTGACTGCAGGGTCCTTGGTATCTGTACAATAAGGACTGGCATTTGATGCTCAGGGTACTCAAAGGGATGCAGAGGGCTGCTGATTGCTTTTGCAAGTAATTGTCAGCACTTGTGAAAGCTGCTGTGGAGGTGTGACCTCAAAGGCATCCTGAAGAACAAGGTAGTGTTAATTAGCAGTCATTCAAAAAACCTCAACTTCTAAGAGACTTATAAATAAGTCATTCTGCCATTCACTATTCTTCTTCCCACTTGTTTTTATTTATTTGTTTTTTTCTTTAAGAAAACCTTTTTCTTGACCCTGGAGCCATCCACTTAAGAAGTGCAGTGACTTGGAACTCGTCTTCTGTTGACTGATGGTGATCAGGGGGAAAAAAAAAAGAGATTGTATTAATATGTAATCACCTTTATAGGATACATCTGGTGGGTGATGATCTAGGCTTGTGTGGCAGCTGTGAGTCTGTGGGCACTGTGAAGTAGTAATACGAGTTTTCTCCCTGGAGAAATAATATATTCAACTTATGGAAAGTATATGGTTCAAGAATAAAATATACTTGGCTCTTGAGGTAAGCAGATAGCATCTAGAAGGAAGAGTTTATATTGATATAGTCCTCATATCCAAGCAGGAACTTCTTTTGTGAGTACTTTGAGGCCTTGGTCAGAGGCAGCAAAATTTTATTTTAGAACTAACCTGACTGAAAGTAGGATGTATATCTGAGAGTAAACCTATCCGTGTGTTAATGTTTTTAGTGGTCGTTAAGCAATTGCACGTGACCATGTTGTTTCTCTAGTCTCTTAAATTCTGTTGGCACTGCCAGAAATTCTCAGAGCTGCTAGAATGTTTATGAAATAACTGTCTTTTATTTATTTAGATATGTGGCCTGTAATGCTCTGTATTTACTGTTATTTGTTCTTGTTCACTCTGATAACAAGCCACAGACTATATAAAAAGGAAAGAAAAGGGTAACCAATATATAAGGGGAGGGGGGAAAACTTTGGTGTCACTCTTAACGATAGTTTCTAAGTCTAGTTCTGTATTTCCTGTCTAAGTGTCACGTTTATGGACCAATCAAGCAGTTCTTGGAGCACTCATGATTAGAGCTCTGTAATGTAAGCTAATGTGATTGTTAAAAGACAAAGAAGCTTTGAAGCTTCTGTTGAGGCTTGTTTGCTCCTTCAAAATAGGAAATTATCTGGTCTAACATCTGCTGAAGAACATGTAGTATGCTTTGCAGTAATACAGAATTCTTTTTAACTTTAGTGAAAGTTCATTGTTATTTTAGAGTTACTCTTGATTGACTAGAACATCTTATAAATTAGAAAATCCATCAGTCTCTTACAAAACAGGAATAATACATATAAATAAGAACACAGAAAATATTTCATTCTATTGATTCCTTGTTCCTGTGAGAGCAAAGGTATCATGGCTTCATATAAAAGTAAAATAATAATTGTAGGTTAGTTAAAATGTGGTCAGCATTTGTATATAGGATTTTAGAGCCATAGTTGAATGGTAAGATAAATGCTCTTTTAGAGTTTCTAGTTGCTAGAGCAAAAAATTTGTTTTTACAGAATACCTGTTGCTAATCTAACATTAAGTTTATTCTACTGGTCTGAATAAACATATTGATGATACAACTTCATACTAGTAAGGTTTAATCTGGACCAGATATCACACAACCACACCACTCCAGACTTATGCGGGACAGTCTCATAAACAGCATAAAACTAAGAGCATGAATCCCATCTAAGTGTCTTCTCATACATTCCGCCACCTTTGACAGAAATGTGCTTGCTGGAGGAGATCCTCACAAAATGCAAATGCAGACATCCAGCCCTGATGATGGGGGAGCTGGGACTCTGAAATTAAGTAGAGATTTTCAAATTCCAAACTTTCAGAAATTATTATATATATGTAAAGGATAAAATCCTTTGAAAAGTCTTGAAGGTCTTTGCTACTTAGCTGTCCTACCTGCAGGGCTCTCTGATGTCAAGTCATCTGTGCAATCTGAAGTTCTTGTCCAGCTCATTCATCCAACAGATCTCCCCACGTCTAAACAATCTGGGGATACCTTTCACTTGTCAGAAGAATGATACATGCTGTAGCTTCTACATGAATTGGCTTCAGGAACTGGATTTTTTTCCAGTGTTCATGGCTGCATGACATGTTCTGTTTTGAAGTAACAGAACACAAAAATATAACTTGCAGTTTATTTGTAAAACTAGTTAATCTCTTGCTCATATAACCAACAAAGTTCATAAGCTTCAATTATGCTTTGCATTTGATCAGACTCGATGTTCTGCATTTCTAAGCCCATTATGACATGCAACATTTTTTTTTAATCTCTGACTGATGTTTAAGAGAACGGATGCTGTCCATGGCATTAAGATGCACCCACTTAGTACTCTCCAAACTGAATTAGTTTACTTGCTATATAAACATACTTTTCTTCTTAGTACCTTATGTCTATTTGTGTATGTCTTTATGTTTATGGGTGAGCAGTTCCCAATAGTATAAGAAACATCTGCAGAAAGGCTATATTTCACTGACAATGGCAGCATGCCAGGAATATACCCCAGCTATTACTCTCAAGTATAAATGTTTGTGCCTCAGCTCAGACAGAGCATGTAGTGACATTTAATGCATATTTACATGATATCCTACTCTCTCTGGTGTGGTGTAATGAGTACCCAATGTACAGTTTGTATCACGGTTAAAAGAGCACTAGTGGAAACACCAAACGAAACAAAGTGCTAAAATATTGTAATCTGTTCTCCAGGGGCTTGGTGATTAGAGGTTTTTTTTTTCATCCAGCAAATGTTACTTATTCACACAAAAGTCCTGCTCAGGAAATGGGGCAGAAGGAGGGTTGTGCCTTCTATGAGGAGACCAATCACTGAAGTTACATGGAGCACTGGGGAACCTCTTCAGGCTTTGTACCATAGCTGTGGTTTTGATCATGTGCATAAATAGGTCTTCTGCAGAGTGGTTGACTTAATTCAGTCATTTTGATTGATAATTAGAACTGACAAAAAAACAGTTCAACGCAAATTACAAGGACAAAACCATCTGGATTCAGTGTAATGCAAATCCCCCAAATCCTCCTTAGTGGTAGCCACACCATGTGTACAAAGCAGAATTCACTTTTTTTTTTTTTTTTGCAAATGCGCAAATTAATGCATCATAAGATGTGAAAAACAAGACTTTATCATGATAGGAAAGAACTAGTGCAGATGTTGCAGTTCGTTCTTAGTTTAGATCTTGCAAGTTTTCACTGTCTTTCTGTGATGTAACATGGGCTGAGCAGCGATGCGGTGAGTGGAATAAAGGCTGGCACTGAGCAAAGGCACGTGGCTTGGTGCAAGCTTCTGCCCCGCAGGTCTCTTGGCTGACTTCTCATCTTGTCCAGAGTTGTATGGATGTTTTTCTAGAGCTTGAAAGGCTTAGATGAGTTGTCTTTGGCTTGGTTTGTTTTTTCAAAGTGGCTAATCACAGAAACTGAAAATCTTCCCTGTGAAATACTCTGAACAAAATATGTGATAGGAAGTTGGAAACATTTTCTGAGAGAGGCATTCAAATCAGAATAAACAGAAACTTAAGTTTACTTTTTACTTCTTTTTCTGAAGTGTATTTTTTCTCAGATGTTTTCAGTTTCTTAGAGTGAAGAGAATAGAAAAAAATATCTCTGAATTTATCATGTTTTTTTCCTTTCCTTTTCTGAAGTTAGGAAAATGCCATGTCAGGAGATATTTCTTCAGACTGTTAAGTATATCATCAAGTGTTTGAGTAAATTACTCAAGTAAATTGGTTAAATTACTTCAATTTGAAATAATTTTGAAAGGTTTGGGTGGGAGAAAAAGGAGCTGTGTACATACTTTTATATTCAGGGACAAGATGGAGGTGGGAGACAGTGTAAAACTTGGTACCAGAAAAAAAGAAAAATCTTAAATAGAACAAAAACTTATTTTTTTTTTTTTTTTTTTTTTTAGGGACAGTAAGAATCTCTGATGAGTTTTGGATGTTTTATCAATAGAATATTATTTTTCAATAGAAGGTGAGTTTTTTTTCTCCCTTTCTCTTTAACAGGTTTGTGCAATTGTTGCATGAGTTGGGCCCAAACACTATTTATACTTACAGTTTGAAGTGAGATTCAGAAGGTCTAAATGGGTTGACTGTGATGCCTCCTAGAGTTGTGCTTTTACTAGCTTGTGTTCCTTGGAAAGTGTCTAATACAGTCTTGGCCCTTTCTTTTATTTTCCTTTTTTTTTTTTTTTTTGATATCTCTTACTGTTTGTCTTGTTGATATGGAAATTCCCAGTCACTTCAAGTTTCTTTGCATGCCGTTCAAGGGTCTCTGCTTGCCAGTTTTTTTGGCCGTCAAGGTATCTACCTTGAAGATAATTTCCTTGGTGTGAACACATGCTCTGGGATAACTTTAAAGAGTTTAATGTGTATGTGGTGAATTTGTCATGAAATATATAGCATTTGTCGTAGATCAAATGTACTTTTACAATGATTAGTATCAATATCTGATGGAGATGTGCTAGAATAGAAAATCTTTGATTCCAGTGCTATTCAACTTGTTCAACTTGTAATTTCAGGACATTATTTCTGTTTAGACAACTGTTCTGCTTTGTATGTTACTGCCCAGATTTGCATCTTAGCTTCCTTCTTTTATTCACATGCCTTCTAAAATGTTCTAAAATAATGGTTGTTTAGGAGAATCCAGAGGTGTCCTTATATTTTTTTTCCTTTGGTCTAGCTCCTTAATAAATACCTGTTAGCAGCCTTTGAAACCAAAAACAAAATAAAAAGGGGGAAATTCTGCTCTTAACCTAGAGAATGAAAAACTACTGCTCTAGTATCAGTTTTCATGGTGTAAAAATCACAAGCCAAGAATATAAGTTTGAGAGAATAGGAGTTTTGTCGCTAATATAAAATAGCATTATCTATTACAAGTGTTAAATTTGTGTCTTGCAGACTTAAAAAACACTGGATACTGCAACAAAATCATGTGTGTGTTGGTTTTTATTATTAGCTCTAGCTTTGAATTAGAATTCCCTATATTACAGCTTGGAGCTAAACTCTGTTTACAAAACAGTATTTACACTTGACTAATTTTGCAGATCAAACTAATTAAATCAATTAAACTGGTGATTAACCAAATGAAGGCTGATTGCAAAAATTAGTGGGTTTATTTTGGAGGACTGGAAGTAAGCTAATTACTGCAGTGATTACTTGAACCTGGAGTACTCTAAATGTGGTATAAATTGAAACCTCATAGTGAATTAGACTGGGAATTCATTACAGTTTAAAGCACTGTTAATACTATTCAGGCTGCTACTCCTGTGGGAAAATTTCACTCAGTATTTTGTATACTGATAAACAATCATTTAGTCTGTGTCCTTTGAAATAACACCAAGCAATTTCACACTTTTTTCTTTCCTTGTAGCTGAGTCACAACTCTATTTTCTTAAAATGTAATTACTAAAACTGTCAATCAGGTTCCTACACATTGCATGATGGGAAATGTAGTCCAATCAAATCTATCTCTACCATGATGAGACAAATTACTCTAGATTCGTGTGAGTGCTACAGCATTTTCTGGGCTGATACCTTAATATGTGTTTGCTATCTTCAGCTGTTAGCGTGGTGCACAGAAGAAGCAGAGGTTTGTTTTATTTGCTGTGCAAGTCACTTGATTGTTGGCATAGCACAAAATGAGTTGTTGTAGTTTGCTGCATTTCCTTGGAAATGCAGTGCCTTAGAAGGATTTTAGAAAAGGAAAGAGATCTGCTAGATTACTCTCTCATTTGTTTGCCAGTGCATGCTATGCCCTTTAGTACGCTTCCCAGGCTATTTAATTCCTCCTTACATTGTCAATTAACATTCAAATGTAAATGTCTACTCAAAGTTACAAATGTTATAGAGTTCCTTCAAGAACGTGTCCTTATAAGTGGAGTAATGAAATTTCACTGAATTTAAATAGAAAAACCTTAAAGAACTGAAGTATTATGTAGTTTGTGACTATTCGCAGTATACTTAATGATTACTATAAACATGCTTTATCTTAAGCTCGATTTGTAAGATCTTTCATTGCGTACTTCGTTCAGTGGGGGTTTGGTTTCAGTCCTCATTGCTTCAGTGAGAGTAGCCATTTGAGATTTACATTGCATAACAGGCATTTATTTTGCAGATGTTTGCTGGTTTGCATTGTTTTCTTACACAGGAGTGTGACTCCTGCTTAACACCAAACTTCAGCAGACCAAAATGCAGAACTCATTACTTCATTTTGGTACTGATGAAGCATGTGTACCATTAGAAGCAAACGCATGATGCAGGCCTCTTGCAGCATTCCCTTCTGAAGCAGTTTGCTGGGGATAAAGAAACAACTGGTCTGTTTTGTTGGGGTTTTTTTCTTTTACAAATTAATTTAAAGCATAATAATTTTCTCTGTAGTGGCCTATTTCAGAATGGCCCATTTTATTTTAGTTTCAACACTGCTAGATGCAGTTTATCAAGAGGAACTTCAGACAAATCTGAAAGTGTTAGAATAGGTAGAAAGAACCAATTTTGTTGGGTAACATAGGATCAGAACAAATAAACTGAGGAAAATAAATGAGATTTACTTATGAGAATGACTGAGGAGAAGGTGATAGTTACCCACTGGTGAGTGATGGGACAGGAAACTTGGTAGGCTGTTGTAAAGACTCAGCATGAACTAGTGTATTGAGGCCAGCAGTAGGAAGGATTTCAGTTGCTTTTTGACTATTATCTGGTGTGTTAAAGTGGGCAGATGTTGTGATCTGTGTCCAAAGTTCACTAGAGTTAGTTTATGAAGGGGGGATCTGGCTTTACATGGAGTATTGTGCTTGGCACTTTATTATCAAAAGACTGTAAAATGAGAAGGCAAGAAAGGGAGACAAAACTCAAAGATGGCTGCAGGCAGAGAACTATGACTTACAGTGGAAGACCTGAGGTGTGTGAAATTTGACAAAAGGATTGTGTTCCATGAAGACTGAAGCTGCGTTGACAAGTATTTATCAGCTATTAACACCGGGAGAGTGCTTTCTCAGTGTTATAGCTCAGTAGAGTGAAATAGCAAAGCACATCAAACCAAAGAAAAAGGAATATCCGGAGAGACTTACAGGGCCTCTTGGGCAATTACAGAACCTAGGCAGACAGAAGGGTTGTGCTGGCAGCCACCAGCCTTGCTGGTGGGAGACAGAGGGAAGCTTGGGCCTCTGACACTCCCTTCATGCTGTAGCCCATTGTTGGAAAACACAGCTAAAGCACTAAAAGGACACAGGAAGGTGGATTTTCACAGTTTAAGGGTTTTTATCCAAGTGGGTCTGAGTATGTTTTCTGAGAAAAGATGTAGGAATACTGAAATGCATCATACCACCATGTATAGATAGTTTAAAAATAAAATCACATTCAGTTGCAGGGAACTCATTTCTTGAACAACTTTCTATTTCCATAGGAACCACCCTCTTGAAAACATTACCAAATATTCAAGTCTATATGTGAAAATCACATGCAATATATGTGATGTCTGATTTTTTAAATTTTATTTTCCTTTTTTTTTTTTTACAAATATCTCATCTTCACTAACTGTCTTTGCAAGCTAGAAATGTTCTTTCTTACAAAGAAGAAGTTTTGTTAGTTTGTTTGCAATGGAGTAAAAAACAAATGTAGAAATGTAGATTACTAGCGGAATGCTTTAAGGGAGGAAGCTCTGCATATGAAGTACAAGAAAATGCCAGTCTTGCTTGAACACTATACCAAAATAAAGCATTTTCTTATGCTCTGGGCTAAATCAGAATTCTTTAAAATCTGATTAAAAGAACAAACTATATAGTAATTTGTTTTTATAAAAGAACACAACTTGTCACTATTTGAATAGATTCAAGTGACTCTCAAACTGATATTTTTCTGATGCAGTTTTTTGGAAATTAAATTCTGCGGTATAAATCTGAAGCAAGTTTACCAGATTCTCCACTATTTAATGTAGAGCAGAAACATAATATCATCCTGGCAGTTTCAAATGGTTATTATTAATTTCTATTGTGTTACCACCCAGAGTGCTCATCTAGATTGTATGTACGTGGAATTTCCACAAGAGCTTAAAGGATGAGTATCTGAAAAGAAAGGAAGCTGAAGGAAAGCATTCATTAACCAATATGACAAAGGCCTGTAAAGTAGTTTCAGTAACCCTGTCTAGAGTAAAATTGGTTAAGAAAGAGGTGTGCACACTCTTAATAAATCCATCATGTAAAAAATGCATTATTTTTCTCAAGGAGATAGTAATATTATTCAAAACGTGCTAAAGTGGGCAGGATATCCCAGGAGTAATTGTGAATTATTAGGTCATAGGGACCTCATTGCAAACTATTTGCAAAACTTAATTGGTGTAATAAATAAAATATGCATGCAAATTAGACTACTTTCTGAATTAAAGGAATCTGTTATCCAGCATTGAAAAGATTCATCCTAATTTAATAGTGGTTTTATATACAGTTTGAGATAGCTGTGTTTTATATGTGTCCTGAAAAAAACAGATGGTATTTAACTAAACCTGAACAAGCCAACTAGTGGCAACTGATAAATTTCAGACTGTAGTGCAGAGTGTCACTGGTAGATTAACGCTGGATTCTAGCAAGACTGTAACAGTTCCTTATTTCATTTAGTATGTAGGAGAAACTGATTAAGCAAGATGACAAAATGAACAGTCCTATTTGCTTTATTCCATCTAAAAAGACTCCTTTGGAACTGAGACTAAAAGTATTAGTAGCTTTGAAAGTTCTGTTGCAAACCTTGTTATTTATTGATTTATTTGCTATTCATCTTAGAATTCCGGTAGTGGAAAGAAGAGTGCTAATGAGTGTAGCTGATTTCATTACCCTAGATATAAAACTGGGAGTATGTAGTCTGTAATGACTTTGTATCCTAAAGCAAAACCTGAAAGAATCAAAGTGAAGAGTCTCTTAGAATAAATACAAATAGATAGATATGAAGAAATAGTTAATGTTCTTTGTCTAATGTCATTGCTAGACTCAATAACACCATCTTCTCATCAACCCCAAATCGAGTATTACATCTGCTTTTTTAAAGCAGTTGATTGAATGAATACAAATGTCTTGCTGTTGTCACTTGGGATAGCACTTGATATATCCCATTTTCTAGACTCTAATTATTCCATTTGTAGACATGAATGCCATTTAGATGTAAGCTAATTCAGCATGGTAACTCAATTAGATTTGTACTGACTAGGATTTATGAAACATCAATGGATTCTTGGTGAGACCAATGGGACTACTGGTTATTTATCCCTAAGTCTTACTGATACTGCCTCTCAGGAGCTCAATTAAACACGCCAGTGATGAGAATGTTTTGTAACAGTAGTCTTTCACAATTAGACTAAAATTTTTGTAAAGCATATCTCATGTAAAGCAGGGCATCATGTATTATGCAATACAAAGTTCTTATCTGACTAGCTCATGATGTTGAAGGGTAAAAGGAATTCTCATTGTTGCTTTGTTAGTGTAATTATTAAAAATAAAAGTCAAGATCAAGTTCATACAAAAAAATGATGAAAATTGTCCTTTACTGATGGAAAAAGTAAAAATTAAATTATATGAATAAAATAACATGTTTATTAGTATCTGCATCTTGTAGGCAACAATCAGATTTCTATACAAATGTAGATCCACTTGGAAACCAGAAGTTCCTTATGTGGATTTAGAGGTCTCATTACACTTGACCCTAGGATCTTTTGTTTGAGAGAAAGTAATGCAATTTCTGGACTTCACAGAAACAACTGCAGTTGGGTGTTAGCAAGTCTCTAAATAGGACATTTGCAGTGTCTCCAGATCTAAACTTGAATAATCAAGGTTTCCTTATGGGGGAATTCTCTATGTAAGATAATTTGAACAAACAGCTGACTTTGGCATTGCTGGACATGGAGCTATTAGAAATGGTGTTATAAAATACTGGGAAGGTATTACTTGTTCTCATTAAGATTGTAGAAAGCTTCTAAAATTTAACATTACCAGAGTCCGAGCTGAGTGGAGAAGAGACACTGTCAGAGAGCATTCATTTACTCTTACAAAAGACCTGAATCCTGGCAGAAGAGGAGTTTGGGACGTACTATGCCTTTCATACTCTTTTATAGGGTAAGAAAAGGAATTTACTGAGAGTGTCTCTGTTAGTAAGTGGGAGGAATGGGCAGTGGCATCTGAAATTGGTATCTCTGGAGTTAAAAGTCTTGGCATTTTGCATGGATGGATGGGCTGTAGTTCTTATAAATGCAGACTCAAAAGCTTCATCAACCAGCTCTTTGCTACACAGCTACCAAAACTGGGCATGCTAAATGTAGGCTTGTGCATGACCAAAAGTATAAATCCACTCTTACGGTTTTGTACTGAAAGGTGGTGTGATTTAGCTGCAGTAGTCAGGTGGGCACCCTACAGCCACTCCTTTGCTGCCTCCAGGAGGGTCAGGGAGAGAATAAGAAGGGCAAAAGTGAGTAAACTCATGGGTTGAGACAAAGACAGTGTAGTGGTTTTGCCTGGGCCAGGCTTTTGATAGCAGGGGGGCTACAAGGGTGGCTTCTTTAAACAAAGAGTTGCCAGAAGCTTCCCCTGTAGCTGACAGGGCTAATGCCAGTCAGTTCTAAGATGGACCCCACAGCTGACCAAGGCCTGGCCAATTAGTGACTGAGGTAATGCCTCTGTGAATAATGTATTTGAGAAGGAGAAAAAGTTGCTGTGCAGTTGCAAACAGGGAACAAGAATGTGAAAACATCTCTGCAGACACTGAGATCAGTGGACAAGGAGGAGGAGAAGTAAAGCAAAAGTTGTGCGTGCAAGCAAAACAAAATAGGGAATTCATTCCCTACTTCCCATCAACAGGCAGGTGTTTTTATGTTTCCAGGAAAGCTGGGCTCCATCACATTAAGTCTTACCTGGAAAGACAGATGCCATCACCCTGAAGGTCCTCCCTACCTTCTCTTTTTCCCCCAGCTTTTGTTGCTGAGCATGATGCTATGTGGCCTATATCCTTCTGGTTGGCTGTCCTGGCTATGTCCCCTCCCAGCCTCTTCCCACTCCCAGGTGACTGGAGAAAGCCTTGATGCTGTGCAAGCCCTAAAATGTTGGTGTGCTATCAATAGTACTCTGGTCACAAATCCAAAACAGCACTATAAGAAGTATGTTATGAAGAAAATTAACTCTATTCCAGCCAAGACCAGGATGACTCGAATTTGGAGATATGGACAGAGTCTTGCATTGTCAGTTGCACTGCCAGTTGTTTACGATTGAGAAACTGTTATGGTGGGAATTCTTTTTGTTAAGGCTCACTTCAGTACTGCTAAATGAAGCCCTAGCATAGTTCATCTCACTTGACTTCTGCTTAAAAGCAGAACAGAGAGTTAACTTGAAATCTATATTAAGCCTATGTACCTATACTGAATACATCTTGCTTTTGCTGAGCAGTGAAGGAAAACCAGCACAGGGATTTTGCCTAAAAGTTTTCACTTTACTAGGTGGCTTACATATTTTTCATGCAGATAGGACATTGACTAATCAATGTACATTGATAGAGTAGTCCAAGCATTACCACAATGACTTCTGTGTATTAAAAAACTAAACAAATTGGGCAATACGCTGAGCCTGATGAACTCTTTAGCCTTTTTCCAGGTGTAGTGTGCAGGATAACAAAACCATATTTAGGCATTGCTGACTTGGATTAAAATTGGGTTCTTGTTTCAGGCACTCTTGGGCTCACTGATGGCAGCTCTTGCTTCCAGACTGGCCAGAAAACTGCAGCTGCTGATGGTTAGCAAACTGCCTGATGCTATTACTCTAGGAGACACTGCAGGATTGAACACCAATATGATAGTTTAACTCACATGGCAGCTGCTGAAAAATTAATGTATAAAGAAATTCTTTTACATGGAATTATTTCATGAAGGATAGTGTTGGGAGGGACTGATTGCTGAAGTGATTGTAGCTGAATGGCGTTGTTTGGATGCTGATTTTCTGTACTGCGTGCCATTTCTTTCAGGTTTATAATAACACGACTATCCTATTCTGTGACTCTGCAGTTCATGCTGTTAACACACCAATTGTGTACATACAGTCTATCTTCCAATATAAAAACCATCTTGCTACTAAAATATTTTCAGCCTATTGTTTTTATTGAATTGTTGTTTAAAAGATATACAATAAAATAATATATTAATTTGCCAAAGAGTTTGTAGAAGGATTATATTTGCTGTCCTGATTCTTGCTATTGTTCTCATAGGATCAGGACTGTCTCTTCACACTGAGTGAACACATCATGGCTCTACATCTAAGAATGTATTTGTTATGAGATTAAGATTTCAGTTACTGTTTTTGTGTAAAGTACAGTATTACTAATCTTAGTGCAGGGTAGTAAAAATCTTGTTGCCAATGTTCAAGTGTTGGCAGCTATTTTTGTGGAAACATTTTCTCCAAAAGTGCATTCTTTTTAGTGGAAGTATGCTTAGAAGAAAACAGCTTTAATTAAAAAATGACCAGAAAACTAAACTGTGTCCAAATGGAATAGTTAATCTTTCTTATTTTAAAATATTTCCTTTCATGTAAACAAAATATAAGCTGAAGGATGAAATGTCAGTTGAAACATCCTTTTTGTGTTAGTTAAGCGAAACACTTTGAGCTAAACCTGTTTAAAAGAAAAAAATCACAAGAATATTAAAAAATGTATGTGTTTTGTTCCTGTTTGAATTGACCATATACTTTGAAATTTGTATAATAACCTTTAAGTAGAAATGCCAGTTTTTGTCCTTTTTACTAGTTTGGATAATTTGGATAATTTACTAGTTTGGATAATTCCAAACTCAAACTGTAGGTTCAAAGCCTCACCTGGACCCTGCTGTATTTGTTGACGCACTTTGTGTGTTAGTGCCAAACAGTTGAGTCTAGTTTACCACTCAGTGTTTTTACCATGATAGGCTACAACCATAATGAAAATGAACACTGTCAGGAGCTGGGGCTTAGATTTATTGGCTCAAGGCTTTTCACATATGGATCAAATACTTTCCAGTTAAATGCTGCAGGATATGCTCCCTAATGACTTAGGGAGGAGCAAAGTGCTAATGACTTTTAACAATATGATTTCAGTCGCTGTTTCTGTTGGCAAACTCAGCAAAGACTCAAGACTCCAAGGCTTAGAAATGTGAGCTACAGTGCAAGACTGGATTTAAAGATGTATCTCTGTGCTTGTGCAGTGTTTCTTGCTATATCAGAGAGGGCCGAGTCACTGGAGCCTATACCTGAGTTTCAGGAATGCAAGATGGGAGCCTACTGGAATTTTACTTTCTCTTCAACTCAACAAGAGGTGTGCTTTCTGAGGAAAACAGCACAAAAAGAATGGAGAAGGAATGGAGAAACCAAATAGTCCTTGGCCCTCTTCATGTCTTGTTTGCAAGGAAGCTTTTACTTCCTAGTTTTCCCCAGTCCCTTTGATTCCAATTCACTTCACATCCTTTTCACTTCCATGTCTAATGTGGATGACCTACATGCTTCTACTAAGCACCTATAATTTTACCTTCTTAAGGAGCTGAATGACTCAATCAAACATTGTAATTCCTTTGAATCTCTAAAACTGACCTCGAGTTTCCACTAATAGTTATTTAGTCACACTGATTCCTTTCTACTTGTAATTTACAGGTGCATACACAACCACAGCTTTTGCAGAAAATTGAATTCATTCCAGAATCAGGACTGGAATAACCTCAAGAGCTTGTCATGTCTTCTCTCCTAAGTCTGGATCAGCAATACAGAAGTCATTCCTGAGTGACTTTTGTCTATACTGTTCTTCAAGCTAGATAATTGACACATAACACATTCCAGTGCTAACACTAATATTTAACTTTCTTGCTGAAAAGTACTATACTACTCTTTCATCTGGCTGTCGTCATGGATGTGGGGGAAAATAATTTCCTTAGTAGCAGCCTTTATTTCTCTCCTATCAGAAACCTCCTCTATGGGACAAACATAATTGCATTTTCTTCCCTGTTCCCTAATAGGAACGTCTTGCTCTAAACTTATGTTCCTCTCTGTTGTGTTCCTCTCAGCTTATCTCCATTTATTCTACATCTTCCTTGTCTGGTAAGATTACTTTGAAGTCTATTCTTATCCTTGAGAATATTCATAATCCTTGCCACCTCACAACAGCAAGGCACACTGTCTTCTGTCCTTCAGGTCAGTTGTGAAAGTACTGATTAATAAAAATGCAGGATGGAACCATACAGAACTCAGTCTGACAAATTTCCAGTTCAACACTGGAACACTAGTAATTGCTCTCTAGGGGGTGGTTTTCTACTCATTTTTGAATTCACACGCAGTGGTTTTGTGTGGCCAAATCCAGACATTTTTTTCTGTTTCACTGATGAGAATGCTGTAAGAGATGATGTATCTTACCAAAATCAAGACGTAAGACATTCACTGCCTTTCCTCTGCTCACAAGACCGATTATCCTGTTACAGAAGGATGTTATATTTGTGAAAAGCAAATGATGTCAGATTAGTGTTACCATGACTCTTTTAGCTTTACCGATTAAGAAACAAGGCAACAGAGAAGTACCAGAAGATAAGTGCACTGGTCTGTAATTCAGGTCCTTTTTAATACAGTAGCTGTATGTGGTCACCCCTTCTCTTTTATGACAATTTTAGACTTTGATGGGGTAGTTTCTAGCATTCTGTTAACTTTTTTAAATGATATTTACATTTGAAGACAAGTAAAATTCATCAGTCATGCCAGCCATTGTCAGTAATTTAATGGAAAAATGGGAGCTGTGTATCAGTAAGTGAGTACAGTGATACATGAAAAGGTCTTTCAGGAAATTGCCCAAACTGAAAATAAGCATTAGGTGGACAATGTTAGCTATAACAAGGAGGCAGTGAATGGAAATTGGTATGATGATGCAGCATAATTTGTGGTTACTTGTAGAGCAAGAGAAGTGAATATGTGCAAAAAGGCCAACACACATGAACGAAAACAAGTAGTTAATTTAACCTTTCACTGTGTTTGGTTTTAGTGTAATCTAGTGAGTATTATTTAATAGGTTTGGCTTTGGCTGTGTTTTACCAGGAAAACCTCTGTATTCCTTCTTGGAAATCTTATGCTGGTAGAATTAAAAGAATCTGGACATTTTACTGTAGGATTTCTAGTCATCTTTATATCCGGCTAGGGCAACAGTATAATTCAGACTAGGTTCTGCCATGTCCTGGACTGGACGTCTAGCAGGTTTGCATAGGTCTGGTGTGTCCATTGTGTTAGATTACCATGCAAACATTGTTTCATGCCTGTTGTTACACCTACTGCGGTGGGGGACATAACACTTCTTAAACCTGGGCACAGATCATCTAAGTAGGCAAGTAGATCTGTTGTGTTTTGTAAGTCAAGTGCATCCAATTTTGCTGTATATGTTCACATGATAATATGCACTCATGCATATGCCTGAAAAATTCCTGGTCAAAACATCAGAAGCTGAACACCTCCAGCCATATGCTGGTGGCTAACTTCTGAGGTGAGAGTCTCACATGGTTAGTCATCTATGGGCCCTGCAATAACAGCCTGTATTATTCCCCCCCACCCTGCTTCTTCTTCAATATCATCCACTGCCCTTTGAAATCCTGATCAGAACAAGCTCTGCATAGCTTATGGAAAGGTGGTTATGAATCAAAGCCTGTGTGCTGTTGCTATGGCTTATATGTGTGTAAAGCTGGTCGCGATGTTTGGAGTAGCATAGCTAGTGTTGTGCTATTGTGACTGCCAACATTAAATCCTAGTTCAGCCTCTAATGAACTTGATCAAGATGCTGCAGTATGGGCCCTAGGTCTTTGGCCCTTAAACAGACATATTGATCCTTAGCCTGAGAATACTTCAGACATCTTCTGTCCTGTATACCAGATACTGTACTATAGGGAGCACAAGTAAATCAATGCAGAAATACTGTTTCTGGAAGCAGGGAGGAGGGAATAAAGAGAAAGGAGGATACTTTCTCATCTGCTACAGTGACACCACGTTACTTGAAAAAGTTCCTTCAATAGCTGTTCCCCTTACAAGCCAGGCCCACCCTAGTGCTGCAGCACTCTGGCGGTTTCAGGTGATTGTTGCTCCAATGAGGTGTTTCATGCCTGGAATTATTTCTTTGATGGAAGAAATGGAGAGCAAGACCAGGAACAGATGGCTGATAACGACATCTTAATTCTAGAGAGAATGAAAGTGGTATTTCATTATGGAGTGATATACTAAAATTGCCTTCAGGTGTTAGTTTAAGAGAGTAGAGGAAAAAAGAAAAGTTAAAAAGATTTTTAAGATTTAGTAAAAGGGATAGAGTGGTACAAATCAGTCCTAGTAATAATGCCCTACAAACCTGTCAGATTGTAGTAATGTGACAAGCGCTAGCTAAAGGGAATCATTGCCCCGTGTGTGGTGATGGACTTGTTTCACTTTGATGAATCAACTGGTTTGAATTATTAGGAAAATGAAATGTTTGCCCTGGTTCAGAATTTCCAAATGCCCCTTCAGGATAAAAGGACACGCATTATATCTCTTTAATAATCTGAGAATCAATTTTATGCTATGCAGAATATTCTCTCTTTAAAGCACTTACATAGATTTTAAAACAAATTCATGGTGCAACTGACTTTGGTGACTAATAAGCTTCATTTAAATAATTTCTTTCCGCTTGCTAAACTTTCCTACAAACTGGACTTGTTTTAATAAACACATATTCCTAAAGATTTGTTATGACACTTTCAGTAGGCGGAATCCTGGCTGATATAAATGTCAACATAAATTAGGATTAATCAGACTAATTCCTCTGTGAATTTGTGGTATTTGTCTATGAGAGATTGGAAAACTATCAATTCAAAGACCTGTGTCATGCAGAAGCTCACACACTGACATCCTTCTTTCTGTGAAAGATGTCATTGCGATGCTGTTATTTTTGTGTTTTATATATATATATTTAAAATCTAAATGGTGTAAAAGATTAATAGAGATCCATACACAAACACTTTCAATCTGTTTGTATCCATTTGAGGAAAAGCTCTTAGATTTCTTAAAAACACACAAATTAATATTGCTTACTTTTCAGCAGGGGTAAATTAGGGTGTTGGAGACCTTCTTAGAATAGTCTGGAGTTAAATAATATTGCATGTTTTTCATTTTACTATGATGAATGCAAAACTATTAAACAACCTTTTAAAGAGTTGGTGTAATTATCTGTAAACAGTAATGTTACAAAAAAAGGTCAAGTTGTCCTGCCATTAGAAGTTTATGGATATAAACTGGATTTATGTTCCCATAAAATGGGCACTGACTAACTAAATTAATTCTACACAACTAAACCAACTGTAGTAATATTTAGAAACAATAAAATGATACCAATTAAAGCAATTTTATTTTTTGTGTCATATTGATTAATGGTGCACTAAAATTAACCAAAGACCTTAAAATCAGAATAGTTGCAGGAAGGCATCCACATCTCAGCATTATTACCAACAAGAAGGAGTAGTTAAGGGAGATGGCCCTGCAATAGTATGAATATTTAATTAATAATTAGTCATGTAATTTCTCCTCAGGAATTATTATCCCTCAAACTGGTTTGTGAATTTAATTATTAGCAGCCTTTTTGTTTCCATGTCCCCTCATTACTGTCAGGATTGATGTAACATAAACTTCATTAAAAATTAAAGCAAGAGTCTTAATTACAAGGCTACCCTGACTGAAGTCAGAATTAGCCAAGTCAGTGATGTGCAAATGAGTGCATTATTTAAGAAACATGCTGGAAGTAGTTATGCTAATGTGGAAGGTTCACAGTAGCAGACCTTTTCACTTGCAGTTGCATATTCATTAAATGCACTATGCAAATTTAATGTAGCAGCCTTAGTAATGCGTTGTTAATTTATTCAGATTTATTGAGTAGGACTTAAAAAAAAAGTACAAATTTAATTACTCTATCTGCTGGAATGATATTAGGAGAGATAGTGGAGGTTTAAAATATGTTGATCTGGATTACTGCAGTTTGATGGAGGATGTAGTATCAAAGGACACAGTTTTGATAACTAGGCTTGAAAGAATATTTGATTTACTTATGGAATGATCTAAGAAATCACTAAAATTGCACATGCTACTTCCCAATAGGAAAGTTAAAAAAAAAAAAAAGTCTCAGTTGTATTAACTTAAGAGCTAAAGCAGTGCTGAGTCCACAGTCTAATGGATGTAATGATCCTACTGAGACCAGTAAAGGTTATGTATGGAGATCTATAGGAAGCAAACTGTCTTTGTGGAAAGTTCACTGGTTGTTACCTGTTTCTATGCAGTACTGCTGATAATCAAGTTTAACAACAGAAATCCTGTCACTTGGTAACATTACTGGCAGCACAAGGTAATTTGTTAGCAGTGGCTGATGTGAAGTTTAAATTTCTATTTTTCTTTTTACTTTATAGTTTGCGAAAGAAACAACAAAAACATTGTAGGTTTACCATTGTGGAATAATTCTTGACTAGCACAGGGGTTTTTTGCATATGAAGGCTACATATATGAGGGGAAAACCAATATGGTCACATTGTGGTATTCGTTTTGAAACCTTTTCAGAAGGTTTTGGAGTGTTCTGTAGAGCCTCATGCCAGCAAGTATAACCTTGCTGTCACGAGGAACAGAAAAGCTGAGCTAGAACAATTAGCTTCCAAATGCCTTGCTTCTCTCCCTTGTGACAGTTCCCAATTTTTTACTTCCCACCAGATGTGTGATTTCAGAAAACTGATTGCTGCAAATGTCTTGTGGTTTTTCAGTAATCAGCATTGTAGCTGGGTATATGTAAAATTTTGAGAATTTGTAGACATTTGTGTGGGCTAAAGCCTGGCAGTAACAACATAAAGGACTCGCTCCTCCTGGTGTGATTAATCCTTGTGCATTCTCTCCTATGTAGAACTGTAGCTTTTCTTGCTAGTGGATTGTCTAAGCACCACCAGGCTGTACATTAGGTTACTGGCTTGATACTTACTAAGAGATTTCAATTCCCTTGAAAACATGTGATCCAGCTTCCTCTGTAAGAAAACACCAAACAATCCACCTGTTTATCTCATTTTAAAACCAAAATTTCTCCGGCTGCAGGTACCTGAGTCTTCAGGCCAAGGTGTTGGTCTGTTAGTCTGTTGTAGGTACAGGAAATTCTTCATTATGACACTTGTGGTAAAGCTAATCTGAGAAGTTCTTGCTCTCCTACACTTGCTCCTTGTTACTGCTACAGTGAGGCTGCTATCTCCCCTGACCTCTGAACCACTATGTAGAAATTAATTTGACTGTTCACTTTTAACAGAACCACAGAGAGGCAGCGTTTGGAAAGGACCTCTAAAGATCACCCAGCCCCGCTGCTACATCAGGTCCGCTTAGATCAGATCACACAGGAACACGTCCAGATGGGTTTTGAAACCTCCAGAGAAGGAGACTCCACATGCTCCCTGGGCAGCCTGGACAGCATGCTAGGGCTCTGTCACCCTCACAGTAGAATATTTTTCCCTTATGTTTAAGTGGAATTTTTCATGTTCCAGCTTATGTCATAGAATCATAGAATGGTATGGGTTGGAAGGGACCTTTAGAGATCATCTAGTCCAACCCCCCTTGTCCTCTTGCTCAACAGTACAGAGAAAAGTGCCCCCATCATCCTCTTGACATATACCTTTTAAATACTTTTAAGTATTGATGAGGTCCCCCTCAGCCTTCACGTCTCCAGGCTGAGTAGTCCCAGATCGCACAGCCTTTCGTCATAAGAAGCATGCACCACTTCCCTGATCATCCATCTGCTCTGGACATTCTCTAGATGTTCCCTGTCCCTCTTGAGCTGGGGAGCCCAGAACTGGACACAGTACTCCAGATGAGGCCTCACCAGGGCAAAGTAGAACCTCCCTCAACCTGCTGGACACACTCTTGTTAATGCATCCCATAATGTTGTTCAAAATAATAACAATAAAAATATTGTTTTAGTGTGTAGTTGCAGCCTAGAAGTAGCGGAATGAACAATAATTAGCCCATAATTTGATGTGCATTTTTTAGTTCACATAGATGTGTCTTATAAAAACAAGAAACCAATCCAATCCCCAACAGCCTCCTCCCTTTGTATCTTCCCTGTGCTTTGGTGGAATAGGCACTTCTGCAGACAAGGCCAGGAACCTTGATTTTTGGGTGAGATGCTTATTTTCAGCCAAGCCTTCTCCTGATCTGGCTAACAAATGCTCTTGTACTGGGATATCAAGCTGGCAACACAACTTTAACAGTGAAATGACTGGATGAGCGAAACAAAGGGCTACTCTTTGTCCCACTGTCACCTTCAGTACATGCTGTAGTTCAGCCTAAAAGGACAGTGGCCACTGGCACAAGGGATGGAAATAAGTGGCTAGAGGCAGAAAGTCAGCACGGTCCTTCTGTGGTGACTCCTGTCAAGCATAGAAGTGCACCTATAGCTTTTCTGCCCATGTTTTAAGCTCCTTTTACTGCTAAATATTGTCATTCGCACTCTGCCCATATTCTTTAATTCATGGTGGTATACATCCTGTTTTTGCCAGGTGGCTTGAGGAATCTAAAGAAATCTGTCAGTCCCTTCCTCTCTGCTCTACTCGTAAACAATTAGATCTGTCAGGTATGGGTAAAAAGCTGACTCTGTCTAACCTATCAGTCCTTATTTGCATGCAGCAAAATCCTTTCAGATAAACTGTTCTGCTCCAGAATGTAGCCATCTTATGACTGCTACGCAAAAAGGATATATAGAAGAATATTTACCGACTCTGATGTTAAGCAGCTCACTTTGAACATCTAAGAAAGAGTCTGTCTAGCATTGCAAGTTGGTTCATCTTGTAAATCTTTGAATTACTGACTGCAGGTATGAACATAAAGCTCAAGCCTTCATAAAGTATTCCAAGTAAAATTTACCCTCTTTGCACAAACAAGGATCTATGCAGTATCCTGCACATTACAGGAGTGGTGTATGAAAGGCTTTCGTGGTGTTATAAAACCTTTCATAGTGTGGCCTCTGTATGTCAGAAAATGATGTAGGTGTGCTGCGAGGCCATTTCCTGCTCCATATAGGGATTCTCATTTCACACCCACTTTACTGGTAATGGATCTCTTAATAAATTCACTCTTCTTTTACTTACATATCCAGTCATTGGAAAACTTCTGTTAAAAGCATAGACTGGCTTATTTGAAGTAGTTTGACTGCAGCAAAGACTTAGAGCTGTGCCTTCATCATGTGGGTGGTGAGATTAAATGATATGCAGTGCATGCTCAGAATAGTTGAATGATTAGGCGCTTAGATCAGTTTAATTAAACAATGAGCTTCAACCTCTGTTTAATGAAGGGCTAGCTCATTTCACTTGTGATCGCATACTGCGAGTTATAACACTTCTGTGATTCAAATCCAAGGATATGAGAGAAGTAGGTTGGTCTCCTTTCATTACTTTAATAGCACAAAGCAAGTGAATGATTTGCAGGTGGGTAATGTAAGAATTTAGGCATTATTAGGGAAAAGGTATGTTTAAGGTAAGATTTAGGTCAGTGGGAAGACTGGAAAATTTGTGTTGGGTGATGCAGGAAGAGAAGGCTAATAAATACTCATCGACTAATAGTGTATATATTCTAGCTTTACCCCCTGGAAGGTCTTTATTGCCTAAAGTTTTTCTCTTAAGTGCTTTGACAACATTGCTAAAGGCTGAGGGACTTTCACTCTTCAATATAATCCTCAGAAAACCAACCCTCCTACAAAAAAAAAAAAAAAAAAAAGAAAAGAAAAGAGAAAATGCTGTGAGGTTTTTTTAAAGAAAAAGGAGAAGCTGAGATACAGAAGCTGGAGCTTAGATTTTGAGAATTCATGAAAGAATCCGTGACTGATCTGTTTTTTCATGCTCTGAGGTTGCATACCAGCTAATGAACTTTCCTTTCTCTGTCTTTATGATGAACTTGAAGCACACAAACCTTATCATCGAAAGAAACTCAAACCAGTATTAACTAACAGGGAAACAAGAATCAGATAGAGTCCTGCATAATGCTCTTTCAGTCTTGAACTGTGGAAAGTAAACAAGAAGGAAATACAAGGAACAGTGCAGGTTTAATAATTCTGCTGAAGGCGATTCAGAAAAGCAATCGTCATGATCAGACTTGCAGGTCTAAGTATTTAATTCAGGCTGGCTGGGAATTAAAGCTTCCTTGTGACTTGGTATCTTGACTACCTTGAAGGAAAAAGTGCAAAAAAGAAGTTGCAGTGAGTAAACATACCCATTTCCACATGGACAGACATGAGCCCTTTTGGAATATCTGGGGAAATCGGATTTTTTAAAAAAATATGGAATTTTTTCATCTTCTATTTCTCTTACACATGGCTGAAGTCTTGATTTTCCCACAAACTAATTATACTTCCCAAGTACCATATGAGTAACACCAGAATTACACCATTCTTAAGATTTATGCCATCTCATAACTGGTCAGACTGGAGAAACCCTTAAACAGAGAAAGCAAGTCCCAACCTTGACACTCAAAGTTTCTAAGGGCTGTTGAGTTTCCAAGCTGAAGTACAAGATTATCAGAAGCCTGCATAGTCCTATCTCACAGTAGCTGCAATTTACCTTACACAAAGACAGTCTGTTCCCTCTGTTGCCAGTCTTTGAGACTTGTGGCGGTGCTTGGTACTTCTGCCTTGAAGACAAGACAGAATTTTGGTGGGTGCTGGAGGGACATACAACCTTGTCACAGATGTGACAAATTTTGGCTTACTGTAGCAATGCTTGTAAGTTTAGATTAAATAATATATTTGCTATCCAGTTCTGACTTCATATACATTTGACATGTTATCAACTCTCAAATTCAAGCAAAAGGAAGTAGGAATTTAGTTTGCAAAAAATCTAATATCTTATTTTGTTTTTTCATAGTTATTTGCTAATATAATGAAGTTTAAATTTTAAATAAGCAGTTATTTCACAAGTAGCTAGATTTTTACTTATATATGGTACTTAAAAAAATAAAAATAAGCAACTTAATGTGTATCAGTTTTGGTAGATTGATATGTGTGTATGTATATATGATCCAAACAATACTTTCTGTTTAGAAAATGCCAATCAGATCAATCTCAAATGAGAGTTGAATAGATTAAGGAACATGTGAATTTTGGCAGAGATAGTATCATGCTTCAGTATGTGACAAGCATAACTAATACAGTAAACTGAAGCATTGCTTTCTGAATGGGTTTCTTCCCTATCTATCCATCTTTCTCTGCCTCTGTTGATGCATGGTGTCTGCTACTAAAGTATGAGATTATGTTGCTTTAATGCAGCATGATGCTTTCTGTAGTTTGTATTTGCTTTATTTGTAGGAGTAGCAATATGTTTGATGTACACCTGTGTAACTTCTCACACTTCATGCAATTTCAGATGTTGCTAGACCATCCTGATGGTTTTAAAAAGAGGATACATGGAGAAAATTACCATTCTTGGGTTGTGACAGGAGCATATTGTTGTACTGAACCTTAAAAAAAAAAAAGTACAGCCATGCAGCTTTCTTGTTAAACAAGCTTGTGTTTCAGTTTTTTTCTGTAACACTAAAAGGGCTAGGTTAGTCTAAATCTCAGACAGGCAGAACAGCTGAAGCTATCTTCTGTGTGAATATCATATCCCAGTGAATAATGTCTCTGCTTTTATGGGTCTTACTCTTTGTTGCAGATTAAATTAGTTTAATCAGGTTCATGATTTTGGGCAGGCTCTCATCTTCCTGCCTCTCCCTGCTCTCCATCCTCCACCTAGCACATTAACTGGAGGAAAAATTTATGATCTCATTAGTTTTGCATATTGGTTCACTTAGGACAAATTGAAGCTTAAAAATGTCACTCAACTTTGACCTGTTATGAAAGCACTTAACCCACTGAAGACTACTTGGGTGTTTCTAAGCCATTTGACAAGTCTAGTGTCTGAATATCCTGTAAAAGCTATGTAAAAAATGGACTCTGTATAGACATCTCTGACCACTAGGATCACTGCAGATTCTCAGCTGGGCTTCTGGTGGGAATTTTCTTTGCTGTGCCAAGCCTCACTTAGAGAATGTTCAGGTGTGGTTCTCTGATGATGCAAAAAATCCATAATAGCAGCCCAACATTTCTATGAAGTGGGGCAGCTTCTTCTCTGTTGGCTTATGACCTCTCTGTGCCAAGGAGACTGTTTCTTCTTCTAGTTCTCTCTGCTGTAGTCTTGGTTTTGGCGGGGATAAAGTTAATTTTCTTCCTGGTTAACTGGTACAGGGCTGTAGATTTGTGCTGAAAACATTGATAACACAGGCATGTGTTGGTTATTGCTGAGCAGTGCCTGCACAGCATCAAGGCCTTTTCTGCTCCTTGCCCTTCCCTGACAGTAAGTGGACTAGGGGTGAGCAAGAAGCTGGGAAGGAGCATAGCCAGGACAGATGACCCCAACTAGCCAAAGGGTTACTCTATACCAAAGAATGTTGTGCACAAATGGGGGGAGTTGATAGGGAAGGGCAAATTGCTGCTCAGGCATGAGTTAATGAGTGGTGAGCAATGGCTTTGGGCATCACTCATTTTTTTCTTATTACATTTTATTTTAGTTATTACACTGTTTTTATATCAATTCACAAGCTTTACATCTTTCTTTCCAGATACTTCTCCTCACAGGAGGATACTCACAGGTAGGGGTAAGAGGGAGGAGTAAGCAGCTGTGTTAGTTGCTAGCTAGGGTTAAACCACAACAGTTGTATTTTACAGTACTTTTCCTCTCTGCGTTGTCAGTCCATACTTGAATCTTACCAAGGTCATTATCTGAATTTTTGCTGCAGAGAGTGCCAGAGCTTGACTGCAAGATATGTTGCTCTTGACAATATCCTCCTGCGCAGCTGTGATTCCCATTGCACACAGCAAGAGCTATTCCAGCACTGGACAGCTGCAGGCACAATTACCTGGGTTCACCAGCTGTATTGTACTGGCAGAATGAAGGACATGTGATTACTGTCATTTTAGATGTTTCTGTTCATTAGCAGTTTTCAGGAAATGATAAGTATCTCACCTTCTCACTGAAAACTTCTGTATTTATCTTCGATGAGGCCTAATTTGCAAAGTTAGAATCTCTACAGGCAGGAATCCAGCAACAACTTGTTAACAAAGGAAGAGGAATATTTTTTTTTCTTTAAGCTATCATGTCAAATTTCCGTTTTTAGAAGAAAAATAAAATAAATGTGTTGTTTGGAAAAATATGTATTTCTGAGCAATTTCAAGAGTTCAGTTAAATCTACTGAGTTTTCTTCTCTTCACCCTGTACCAAATGGATGCTGAAGGAGGATTCCAAGAATTTTGCTGCAGGGATCAGCTGTATTTTCCATTCCACTGTTAGCTTTTCCTCTCCATACTGAGTTTGCTGTGAAATTTTAACTCAGGAGGAAGCCTTGCATAGATGGAGATTAATCTCCTGATGCCACTCTTGACAGCACTAGCAGGTTATGATGTTCTGGAATAATGCTGCACCTCATACTTCCTGCTGATTGAAGCAATTATTTTTCATGTAAGATATGATGGTCCTGCACAGGGATTTTTACAAGTGTCTTTGTATCCCATAGCAAAGATTTGAGGCCTGGGGCTACTTTTTCTGTGTCATCATTGTAATTCCAACAAAGATAAGCTATTTTGGGGGCCTCTTCTCTGTCAAGTCTTGGGAATTTACAGTCTGTCTCGCTTGCCCTCTTTGTCAGACACTAAGACTCTCTTGCCTTAAATGAAGATGACTTGCCATATGGTAAAGTGGGTTTGCTCTCTATTAAATGCTTTTAATTGCAGTGTGTTTACAAAGAGCTCTGTAAATACTTACATATCTGATGCTGCTAGAAATTAGTTTTATACTAGGTTTTCCTGGGCCTATTCCAAATTATGCTGTTCAGAGAAGTTAAATTACATTTTCTGCCATTCGCAGCTTAATGACAGCATGCCCAGCATGAGGCTGTATGGCATCATGCTTTTCATGCATCCATAAATAAGACTTCAAAAGGATTACTTCAAATGATATAGGTGACTAAGCTCACAGTGAGGTCTGGCAGGAATGCCTACTCTAGTAGCACTGGTGAAATTGCTCGTATGATTTAAAACCAGAAACTCAGCCAATGTAATGAATTTTAAACTCTAGTGTTTGCACTAGGATTTTACGTTGATTTTTTTTTTAGTTATCCCAGTATGACTTCTGCACATAAACATGGTTTGCTTCTGTCAGAACTTTTTTCAAAAGGCTGCATCCTGCTGTCCATAAAAATCTTAGTTTGAGAGGGAAAATATTTTCTGCTCTTGGGGAAGCTTAAAATATAAGCATTAGACTTGCAGAAACAATGTTTCTGTAAAGGCCTGTCATGTTAACACACTGTAATACACACCAGTTCATGTATAAATGCTGTGTGAAAGCCTATTAAATATCTTAAATATGTTAGAGAAAGCGTGTGAATGCTAGGTCAGCACAAATCACACTAGACAGGAATTGTGGCACTGAGGAATCCCACCTGGTAAAATCTATTATGGTAAAGTTTAAAGAATTTTCAACTGGGTGCAGTAAGAAATGGGCTAAATGATTTACTGACTACATATTGTATAATTATACAGCTGTAAAAAGTGTTTAATAATCATGTATGAGTCCTTTGAAAACCTTCTCTAAATATTCTTGGAAGTAAAATGAAAAAATCAAGTTATTCATGGCAACTTAATCTTTGTAAGAAGCAGAGACTCTTCCACTCAGATTGCTACTCAACAGGCTAAGTTTTGTTTTCGCAACCGATTTGTTTTCTGTGTTGTTCAACGTAGGTGCAGGCATTTACTATCATCTCTTTGCAAATATAACATCTGCCGACATCAGGGCATGGAAGGAAAACTTGTCCTCAGTAACATCTGAGAATCATACCTACGTTGACACTTCAGCTTCTGTGACCTGTTTTGAAATGCAAAGAAGACCAAATTCCTATTTGGAATGCCTATACCATTGTCACGTATACCTGATTTCCTGAGCATGCTGGAGGCACTGCTTTTCTGCTTGGATCACAACTCTCAGTAGAGCACTAAAATCATTTGGCTGGGCAGTCAGAATGGTGGATGCAGATGCAGTGAAGAATTTACTTTGAAATTGGTTTTCAGTTTTGTTTCCTCCTCAAAATTTACTCGGTTCATTTTTTGTGATTACTTTTCTTCTTGGAGACTTGGTGCTTGATGATTCCTACAATAATGTATTCAGGGAGGAGATAGAGGTACTTCTGTTTTCTGATGCTGAGAAAATGGAGTGGTTTTAGCAGTGCTTATGATCAATAAAAGCCTTGCTCTAGTACAGTAGAATAAGTTACGCACTGGATAAATCCTTAGAGAAATCATTTTGGAAAGCAGTGAAAAGAGGGAAAAGCTTAAATAACTTATTATTAGTATTCTACTTGACACTTACTGTCATAAAAGCATTGTACATGTAAAATGGAAACTCTTGGTTATACTCTTCTGATACAGTTAAGCATTGGAGAAAAATACGTGGAAAATAACTACAGGCCCAAGGACTGACATCTAACTAGGATACTGTCATGGTTTGACATGACAGCCTTTTCTGGTAAGGGGGAAGGGGCTGTAAAGATGGCGCCTGTAAGAAGTTGTTTGTAACTCCCCCCAGCTCTGAGCCAGACCCACTTCTGGGGCTGAGCCAATTAGATGCCTCCTCGATCACTTTTTAAGAAGAAGCTGGAAGAGGAGGTTTCTTCCTCCATCCTTCTTCCTGCTTCTTCCTTCTTCTGTCCTTTCTTCTTCTTCTTCTGGCTGGTGTTAGTGCAAGGAGTAGGAACAGTGAGAGAAACAACCATGCAGACTCCAAGGTCAGTGATGAAAGAGAGGAGGAGGAGGTGTACCAGAGCAGAGACTCCCCTGCATTCTGTGGAGGAAATTGGTCAAGCTGAGATTTATTTTCATTTATTTGAAGACTCTGCATCAGCGACAGAGACTC
>WBNH01012093.1:0-60949 GCA_013401255.1 Urocolius indicus | reverse complement strand
CTTTCATCACTGACCTTGGAGTCCGCATGGTTGTTTCTCTCACTGTTCCTACTCCTTGCACTAACACCAGCCAGAAGAAGAAGAAGAAAGGACAGAAGAAGGAAGAAGCAGGAAGAAGATGGAGGAAGAAACCTCCTCTTCTGGCTTCTTCTTAAAAAGTGATCGTGGAGGCGTCTCATTGGCTCAGCCCCAGAAGTGGGTCTGGCTCAGAGCTGGGGGGAGTTGCAAACAACTTCTTACAGGCGCCATCTTTACAGCCCCTTCCTCCTTACCAGAAAAGGCTGTCATGTCAAACCATGGCAGACAGTAATTAATTGGGCTGGGAATCTGCATGGTTCTGCTTGTACAGGATACAAAACTGCACTCCAAACTTTCATAGTAATCACACTGTAGGGGGAAAAAAACCCCAACAACAGTAGAGTATTTGAGATGTTCAAAGAGCTTTATGTTAATTTACTGGAAATAAAAGTACCTGGGTCATACTTAATAAATTTTTAGTCGTTCTGTTTGCCAAATGTAATACTTGAAATGGTTAATTAGGAAGAATTTCTTCTTCTAGACTTAAAAACCTTTTCAGAATTGATTTGTTTTATAGCAACCTTGATTTAAAATTGACACTGTCTGAACAGATATATTTGCATCTCAAGTATTTCAAAGAGGCTTCATAAGAATTGCTCAAATTCTTCATCTGTCTCTCATTCAGCTAATCTCTGTGCTGTTCCCCTTTTACCAGATGTACCAAGGGTTCTTTTGTCGAGAGCATTGTTTTTCAGACTCTGCTAATGCATCTTTAATCATTCTTCTTTCTCTTTTTTATGCATTTGCTGTATAGTTCTAGGTGGAATTGCCTCTTCATATTTTTTTCTATCTTGTAGTGGCACATTCAGACTCAAATTGTTGTGCTCAGTAGTACCATTGTCACATTATAACAAGGAAGATTCTTCATCATGTGTCATAAAATGAGTTGAATTCTTCAGTAAGGAGCTGAGGGATCGTGGGTAAAAGCATTCATTTTTATGTGCCAAGCCATTACACTGGAAAAGGACACATTAAAGCTGTCAAAGTATTTTCAATCTGTAGTAGCAGTGTATCATGTTAACAAGTTGCAGTCATGAGTTTCTCAGTATTCTGGCTTACAATGGTATAAGAGGTAGATGTTTTTAAATGGGCAGTTTTCTTTTGGATTATGAGGTTTGCAGACACTAACAGCAAACTTTGGTTTAAAAATGCTAGTAAATTGATAAGATTATTGGTTTAGTCTAGTTAATACATTCAGGTCAGGCACTGCCTCTTTTACTGTGGCAGCTATATAATTATGATTTTAGATTTGTCTGCATGTTCAAGGAATTAAAAAAAAAAGGTGGCAAAGTAATATAGATTGTCTAATTGTTAATCAACAGCTCGAATATTTGTGTTTACAGGCTGGTCAGAAACAGAAAAAGATATTTAAGTACAAGATGGTGAGAGAAACAAATAGACATATCCAGGGACTATAAGAAGAATGTTGAATTAAAAAAGTGTGACAGTTTGAGTAAAAAAACCTCAAGACTAAATTTGTGAAAATATCTGCCTAAATCATCTTACTACACTTGTTAGTGAAAACAGTTTTGAAATATCCACACCATCACAACTTATATCTTAGATAAGAAATATTGTAAGCAGGAAAGTAGAATATCTGTTATTTAAGCTATTTCTGTGGCATGATGAATGTATGGTCATGAGTTTGCTGTATGAGCAAAGAGACTATGGTGTTTTCTTACAGTCCTTATGTTCCAATGCTCTGTGGCTGCCAGTGGTTTACAGATGCCTTTACTGTGGGTTACTCATCCATCCACTTCATTGAACTGCAGTTGAAATGGAATAAGACTTTGCAAAGAAAAGATGAGTTGTGAAAAGAGTCCTGGAAACAAAAAGTAAAATCTCACCTAGGTACTAAAGATAATATCCTGAGAGGATATTCAATTAATGTTAAAGGATGCAGAGTGCTTCTGAGGAGCTTCACTGCAGGTAGAAAAGTAGAATGTTGTCACTAGGCTTGAAAATGAGATAATATCTGGTTTTAAGTTGTCTTTAAATGTTCAAGAAGTATTGCTGCAGTATCTTCTGTGTATTTCAATCAACTGAGTGCAGATAGTATCTGATGAGAGTAGTGTTGTGCACCTGCATGTTATAGGTCATCGCAAGGGACTGTGGGATTAAAACTTTTATATGTCATATAGTTTCTTTGATGGTAAAATTAAATACTAGAAGTTGTAAGTATTTTTCATGTATTAGCTTGATGTCATGTTCTTTTCTGCTACTGTAATAATTTAGATGTTAGTAAAGCAATTCTGAGAAACCTCATGATTTTAAATGTTTTGCACAAAGACTATTATTTAGCAGGCTGAGTATTGCATTTCTGATTTGACTTCTTGTGCAGTCATCTAGAATGAGTTTTTTGATGTAGATTTTTTTTCTTTTTAAGATAATTTGCTTGACACCTTTCTATGGGATATATAAGGAGCTGTACTCATGCAGTTGCAGAACTGATATAGTAAAAAGTCACTCAGTGAAGAATATGAATTAAAAAACTGGGATAGTTCCATCTGAACTACAGTGCTGCAGTGCTTCATCCCAAAGCAGTTGAGACCTACAGTTGTTTACATAGCATCCTTCCAGGGAAACCTGTGTGTTTGAGTGAGCCCCTGTGCTGCCTCTACACTGCATGCAGCATGGCGAATAAGCAGGAAGGAACTAGAGATGTGGGTGTGGATGTGGGGCTACGACCTCATTGCATTCACAGAGACGTTGTGGGACAGCTGCCATGACTGGAGCACAGCCATGGAGGCCTATGTGCTGTTTAGGAAAGACAGACTGACAAGGCGTGGAGGTGGAGTTGCTCTCTAGTAAGGGAGCAATTAATGTGTACCAAACTGTGCATGGTTGGGGATGAGGAGAAGGTAGAGTGCTTATGGGTAAAAATTAATGGGCAGGGCAAGGCAGGTGATATTGTTGTAGGAGTTTGCTACAGGCCACCTGATCAGGAGGAGGAAGTGGATGAGGTCTTCTACGAACAGCTGAGAGCTGCCTCACGATCACAATCTCTGGTCCTCATGGGGGACTTCAGCCACCCTGGTATTTGCTGGCAAAGCCACACAGTCAAGTGCACACAGTCCAGGAGGTTCCTATAGACTGTTGATGACAACACCCTGTTGCAGGTGATCGAGGAACCAACGAGGAGGGGTGTGCTGCTGGACCTTAGTACTGACAAATAAGAAGAGTCTGGTTGGGGATGTGAAGGTTGGAGGCAACCTCAGCTGCGGCAGCCATGAGATGGTAGAGTTCAAGATCCTGTGTGGAAGAGGCAGGACACAAAGCAGGACCGCGATCCTGGATTTCAGGTGAGCCAACGTTGGCCTCTTCAAAGATGTACTTGGACGGATCTCATGGGATAGGATTCTAGAAGGTAGAAGTGCCCATGAAAGCTGGTCTGTCTTCAAGCACCACTTCCTCCAAGCCCAGGATCAGTGTGTCCCAATGCGTAAGAAAGGACAAAAAAGGAGGTAGGAGGCCTCCATGGATGAGCAAGGATCTGCTGGGACAACTCAGGCAGAAGGGCATGCAGAGGTGCAACTAGGAGGGCTAGAGCCCTTCTAGAATTAAATTTAGCCAGGGAANGGATGCATCCTGGAGTGCTGAGGGAGCTGGCTGATGTGATTGCTAAGCTTCTCTCCATAATTTTTGAACAATCATGGAGGACAGGTGAGGTGCCTGAGGACTGGAGAAAGGCCAATGTCACTCCAGTCTTCAAAAAGGGCAGGAATGATGACCCAGGAAACTACAGGCCAGTCAGCCTGACCTCCATCCCTGGAAAGGTGATGGAACAGCTCATCCTGAATGTTATCACTAAACATGAAGGAAAAGATGGCTATCAGAGGGAGTCAACATGGATTCACCAAGGGGAAATCCTGTTTGAGCAACCTGATAGCCTTCTATGAGGGCATAACCGGCTGGCTGGATGAGGGGAGAGCAGCGGATGTCATCTACCTTGACTTCAGCAAGGCTTTTGACATGTCTCCTATAACATCCTCATCAGAAAGCTCAGGCAGTGTGGCTTGGATGAGTGGACAGTGAGGTTGATCAAGAGCTGGCTAAATGACAGAAACTAGAGTATTATGATCAATGGCATAGAATGTTATTGAGGCCTGTGGCCAGTGGAGTTCCACAGGGAGTGGAGTTCAGTCTTGTCCAATATCTTCATCAACAACCTGGATGAGGGGACAGAGTGTATCCTCAGCAAGTTCCCTGATGGCACCAAACTGGGAGGACTGAACTGGCTGATTCATGGAAGGCTGTGCTGTCATTCAGCAGAATCTCAACCCGCTTGAGAGTTGGACAGGTAGGAACCTCATGAGGTTCAACAAGGACAAGTGCAGAGTCCTGCAACTTGGAAGGAACAACCCCAGGCATCAGTACAGGCCGGGGGTTGAACTGCTGAAGAGCAGCTCTGCAGAGAGAGACCTGGGAGTCTTGATTGATAATAAGCTAAACATGAGCCAACAATGTGCCCTCGTGGCCAAGAAGGCCAATGACATCCTGGGATGCATTGATTGTGGCCAGCAGGTCAAGGGAGGTTCTTCTCCCCCTCTACTCTGCCCTGGTGAGGCCTCATCTGGAGTACTGTGTGCAGTTCTGGGCTCCTCAGCTCAAGAGGGACAGAGAACTGCTGGACAGAGTCCAGCGCAGGGCCACCAAGATGATCAGGGAACTGGAACATCTTTCATACAAGGAAAGGCTGTGGGAACTGGGGCTGTTTAGTCTAGAGAAGAAGAGACCGAGGGGGGATCATATTAACACTGACAAATATCTAAAGGGTAGGTGTCAGGAGGTTGGGGCATCCCTTTTTTCTACTGTAGCTAGCAACAGGACAAGGGGTAAAGGGATGAAGCTGGAACACAAAAAGTTCCACTTAAATATAAGAAAAAGCTATTTTACTGTGAGGGTGACAGAGCACTGGAACAGGCTGCCCAGAGGGGTTATAGAGTTTCCTTCCTTGCAGGTCTTCAATGCCCGCCTGGATATGTTCCTATGCCACCTGATCTAGGTGAACCTGCTTCTGCAGGCAGATTGGTCTAGATGATCTCTAGAGGTCCCTTCCAACCCTACCATTCTATGATTCCATGATTCTGTGACCCCAGGACTCACTTTAGCCTTGTCTTCATTTTACACAAGGAAGTTACTTTATCTTCCAGAGAAGTACTTCCACTTTGCGTTTGAGCTGTCCCCCATGGTAAGTCACTCAATATTAAATAAAGCTTTTTGGTAAGTGTAGGATACAATTAATACTCTGACCAAAGAAGAGTCAGGTAACATCCAAAGAAAGACCAGGTTAAAGGATCCTGAGGACACCAACAAGATCTTTGATAACTGAAGAAAACAAAAGAGACAAGGTAGGATACAGCGAAAATGCAGGTTTTTTTTAGTGGAAGATTGGATTCCAGAAAATCCTTCCAGATGATTAGTAAAAATTGAAAGCAAGGAACATGGAATAACAGACTGGAATTGGAAACCTGTGATGCCTTTCCTTTGTATATCCTGAGATACTTCTTCAGGGGACCAATGATCGAAAAGTGGACCAGAATAGTGATAACAAAAGAAGACATTGAGGCTCCCTAGGAATATTCTAGGCACTAGTAGGTTGGAGACAGTTTCCTGAGGAAGGGACAAGATGTTGGTGGCAGTAGCCACAATTCACTCCAGTTTGACCAGCTAACACATGAAGAACAAGATCATAACTGTTAGAAGTGTTGCATTTATTGTGGCGGGAAAAATAACTAGAGGATCAAACCACAGTGAATCTGTGCTGTGGAAAGTAAGCAGAAAGAGAGGAATTCCTGTGGTATCAGAACATGAGCTGGAAGTATGGGGAGAGCAGAGATTGTTTTTTAGAGCATGTTCTGAAGAGACATAGGCAGTGATATAATATTAATTGCCTAAATATAGCATAAAGAATCCCACCCTTGTACAGTTACCTTCCAGACAAAACTTGATGCTGTAAAAATGCAGTACTGATACTAATGACAATGGAATATGCTACAGATTGGTGACCCTTAAAGGGACTCACTTATTTAGAAGGAGCAGAACCAGAGCCTAGGGATTATTTCCTACCTTTCTGTTTCCCATATTGTATCCCATCTGTATAAGACATGTTGGAAGACAGCAATCAGCCAGGACATAATCATGCTTGATAGCCAACTACACCATAAATAATGCCCTCTGCTAAACTAAAGTAAAGGCATATCTCAAACTGTTGAGAACAAAACAATGAAGAAGTATTAATTGCCTCTTTAGGAGTATAAAATCACTCTGGTGCTTGGAGCAGTGCAGCTCTTTAGGATCTTTAGTTGCTAATGACCACTAATGATTCTAAGGGGCTACAGTTGTCTTCCCAATTATTTAAGAACCCGAAGCAGTCTCTGAGTGGTGAGTATTAAAAAGGAAAAATCAAAGCAACGTGCTGTATTGTGCATTAAAATGATTGGTTTATGGTACTGTGTTTTTATGTAATTTAACATTTAGGAAACTAAAGACAAATAAATAGAAATAATCTGTTTTCTCCTAATTCCAAGTAAATATGTTTTTATTATTATTTTGAACAAATCTTTAAGGAGAGTTCTCTCAGAAATGGGGAATATACTATTATTTTATTTCTTCTTATGAGATACAAATTTTAAAAAGCTCAGCCTACTGTGGAGAAGAGCAGTGCTGAAGGACCTGTGTTGCTGTTTATACAGACACATGAATAGAAATTCCAGCTGTTACTGCTGCCTTCACTGAATGTTAGCTGTGTGGTGATAAAATAGCTGGCTGTTGAGTAGTTTCCCTGCCTGGACCCTGGGTATTGCAGTCCCCAGCAGTTATGCTTTAGAAAAGGGGGCTCATGAACTTCAACTGACTGGCTTATTTATAGCTGTGTCCCAAGAAGAGGTAGGTGCACTTCCAGTAATACCTATACCTCCAATAAACACAAAAGACACAGAAAATAATTCAAGTGGAGAGGAACCTTTGGAAGCAGAGTTGGTTTCAGAGCTTGATAAGGTTCCTCATGGCCTTGTCCAGTCAAATTTCAAATATGTCTAGAGTTGGAGGCTCCACAGACCTCCTCTGGCACAGAAAGGAGATAAAAAGGTTTTCTTGTTCTGTGCTAATAAGTTGTGGTTGCACTGGATGGATCTGTGAATTTTCCTACAGCATAAAAGAGTATGATAAGTGGGGAAACTTGTGCTTTTCCTTTTACATAAGAACTCAGTTCAGGGTCAGGATTCAGTGTGTCCACTAGAATTCAAGAACTTGGAAAAAGAAAACCTTCCCTCAAGACCAATACCAAACATCACCTTTCAGAAATGAGTATCAGTCTTCATAAATACTTCTGTGGGTGAACTGAACTCTATGTGGATGTGAGTGTAACTTGCACTACATCTGAACCACTAGGAACTGGAAATTAGTAACTGAGACAAATGAGCAGTCTTCACTCTAAAATATCGTCGTAGACTTTCACTCTGGTTGAAGGCTGAGAAACATTTGCTTGATATTTGCCTGGATTAATAAGAGGTAAAACACATAGCTTGTAGTGGAGAAGAAGCATGCTAAGCTCTTAATCAGATCCAGAAAACAACTTGGGCTGGTTTTAGCATGTGGTCTTGAGACAGGCCTGGAAAGGAGATTTTGCCTGAGTTTTAAAGTTATGAAGAAAAGGCACTGTCTTGGTGTCTTTGTGTTCATGAAATCAGCTTCCACATTTTGTGCTGTAACACAGGTGCACCAAATTGCCCAGTTCCAGCATGTGTTCGCTCTCTGTTCATCATGTGTATTTGTGGTTTGCAACCACCAGCTATTTAGGAAGAAAACTGTAAAATTAAAACACATTAGTTAGAGATCTGGTTCATATTTATAGAGGTAAAGGTGATTTGGCCTGAGCAAAGGATGGTTTGGGAATGCAGTACAATAAAAATACTCATACAGGAAAATACTGAACCCTGAGATATTGCTGCACGTAATAAGGTTGAACGAAGTCACTAATATTTGACTGCAAAATGACTTGCTGAAGATTTAGTTTTAACCACTTGGCCAGGCTGTTTCACTACAGTATACATTTTAAATGACAGAGGTGTTCATCTTTCTGTAAGAATGGAAAAAGGAAGATCAGCTTTGTGAAATATCAGCTAGAATAAAAAACTGGCCAGTGTTGCACCTGGAGGAGCATTGGTAATCACCCTACATCCAAATGAGTAATTAGCTGAAATAATTATCAGCCTTGAGATGAATTCACACACTTTTTTGCCTGTGACAGTATCAAGGATAACAGGTGTTGAGAGTGCCTTGAAGGGACAAAGATTAAAGATTATTTCATTATCTGGATTCCTTTAGGCGGAAAAGGCTTGCATTTTATACTGTCATGCACAGAAAGGTCTAAGCAGCACCTCACTCACCTCAGTCTTTGGCAGTTTTGAAGAGGAGATTTTGACAGAGAGTGAATATTGTTTAATCTGGGAGAATGATCTGTCCTTGAGAATTAAGTAAAATATCTTTGTTTCTCTGCCCAGTCTGATTTCTGCTCAGAGACCCAAGGAAAATTTCAAGTAAGGATGGTGAAGAGACGCTGAGCAATAGTCTTACTGATGTCTAGATTAATTAGAGAAGAAAGTATATTAACACATACTTTGCTTGGAAACTTGCTGATGAAATGTGCGTGTTTCTCACTGTTTCAATGCTGGCAAAGTAGGTAAGGAGTGCTAATAGCATTCTGGCATTTCCTCATGCATGCTTTTAGATGGTTTTGTTTTGTTATATCCAGAGGCCAAACCATGTCAGGACAAATATCTGTATGGTGTGTGCCTTAGAAAATGCCAACTTGTACTTCCTTGCTGGAAGGCAGTGCCCGAAACAGCAAACTTTCCAGTGCAGAATAACCTTTTCTCAGCTAGACATTCCACTGTTTCAGCACTGATCTACAGGGATAGTCTCTCCCAAAACTGTCACCAGAGTGATATATTCCCACAGTGTGCCTATGCATTATATCCATGACAGATCTGTGCAAGTCAGTGTACGATTCCCAAGAAGATATGATGGAACTTGGGAGGGACAGGATGGGTGGAACTGATGGAAACTGGCTTTGCTTTGTCCCCTATCTATTTCCTCCTCTAACTCCGTTATAATTTGAAGGTTATTTTTGCCTAGCTGGTGCATGTTTGATTAATGATCTTTCTTTCATGTGTTCTCATTTTATTCCTCACCAGGATGCCAGTGTTTTCCCATTTAGGTCTTGCACATTTTTTTTATTCAAAATCCTTTACTTGTTTTGCCACTAATCTATTTGTTGCTGCTTTATGTTTTGTTTTGTTTTCTATATTTCTCAATTTATTATTGCTCAGAGTCAGAGCAAGCTATAAACAAGGCATGTGTCTTCAGCCCCAGCAAATTATCCTTAATGGCAATCCCAGATATCCTGTAAGGCTAACAAGTAGTTCTAGATGTCCTATGGCTTTACTACCGTTCATGGAGCAAGGTACATCATAGTATCATACATGATGCTGTGTGTAACATACCTGCTTTTAAGGAGAACGTACAGCACTAAAAAGCATGAATCTTTGTTAACCTCCCTATGGTAATTAATTCAGACCATAAATATTCATAATAATTTATATTTTCAGTATAGATACGTAGTACACTTGCTTAGAAAAGCTAGCTACAATAAATAAAGCTAAGGATAAATTGAACATGCAGAACTGGATTTCGCCAGGGAGCAACTGAAGTGCAACTGGATGGTCTGAAATTCCAATTCTCACAGGTCTTCTTAAGCCAGAGTTCCAAGTGGTCTCCATGTTTGAGGAACTAGACTGTAATGAAAATATTTTTATATTCAGGGGAAAAAAAAAAGAAAACTTCACATCATCCAAAAAAGATCAAAGTCTTGTTTGAATGAATGTTATTGCATTTTGCCTTTCAGAGACTGAACTGATCTGTCTTCCCAGAGGTGATTCCTCCAGGTCTCATGGGACTTTTCCTTTGTGTTCATGGATTGTACTTCTAGAGCATGATTTTTAAAATTATTATTATTCTACTGCTATAGTCTGATGGCTATTAATGGCATGTTAAAATAGGACAGGTTGTGTGACTGTTTTTTGCAAACATTATGAGTAGTCCCAGTTCCTTGTTCAAGAGTTTATAAGTTTTAATTTCTGTTTGTAGTCCTAGATTGATGCAGTCTTGAGCAAGGTCAATATGACAGAGAAAAAAAAAAAATCTCTGTTAATCCTGAATAACTAGGGAAGGAGAGTAACCTATGGGACTCTACCATTGATTAAGGAAAATGGAGGATGTTTGAAATAAGTTTTAGGTTCTCATGCTGCTTCTTAACAGAGGCTGCTATGAGAAAATAGAGATGCTTAATGTGTAGGTGGGATGAACTTGTGTAATATTGAATGCCTCTAATGCAGTTTATAAATCAAACAGTTTAATGCTGTTAGAGATAGCAGCAGAGATACTTCCCAAAAGGTAAAGAAAACATATGTCTAATCCCTCTCAGGCTTCCCATAAGAGCTGGTACTCATCACAGTACCATTTTCATGTCTACAAGCCCTGAGAGAAAGTGCAAATATTTTTCCACTCCATGTATACAAGACAGTTAAACGTAAACTCAGAAGGTCCTACTCTCTTAGTGACTTTCTCATATTCTTTTTCTTAAGGTTCTATACACCTATAAAACAGACGAAAGATACTGAGGTCCAGAAGCAGACAGTAAAGGGGCAGCAGAGTAACAGCAAGTGTATTAAAACCTACTGTCATCAGGACTGAGGAGCAGGTTGCAGGTTCCATTTCTCTGCCTGCCCAGGCATTCCCAGCAGATGGAATGTTACCAGGGAGCTCACTTCCTGATCTCTGCTTTGCACTGCTTTTCAACATCTACTTTCAACTGCTTTTTCATCTAACACCTACTTGGTAATCCATTTCAAAAACACACAATGCAGATATCTTTTAAGAAGGAAATTGAGCATGCAAAGAATTGAGGTAGTGCATTGATGAGACTGAAGCTATTTTGAATAAGAACAAACACCCTTAGGCTTTTGGGATTTTAGAACAGAATTTTGAAAAAACATCAAAGAGAGTAAAGTAAATACTGGTTTTGCAGCTATTGACACTTCAATTTCCACTTAACAACAGCAGTATCAATTGGATGTTTCACACAGTGTGATTTCCTTAGCAAGATAAGCGTTTAGTTTTGAACGTAGAACCAGACTTTTTCACATTGAATTGCAGAAGTGCAGGAAAGGTAGTGTCCCATCAGTAGCAGTAACTGTAGTTCTAGTGTATTTGCCTTTACTATACCTGATCACATAACTTTAGTTTGTTTGTTTGTGCAGTTGAAAAATAAATGAGATCAAGAGTCAGCCAGCCAAGTCCTTAGTGCTCATTAACTTCTGCTCATAAATCTTTCTGGTGAATGTAAATGTTTTATAGTCCTTGATCTCCATATCTCTTTGGATGCCTGTGTAAGCAGGTGTCATCTGTTGAACCCTCCCAAAGACTTGGGATTGGAGCTTAGCTCTATGTGAGCATTTGCATATGTGGGAGATGATGGAGATCCTCCTGCATTAATATGCATGGGTTTTTATCAAGTAATGACTTGAAGGTAGAATGTCTTGTCTGATGTAACTCTTGATTCAGTCTCAAACAGTTGACAGCTCTTTAGACACAGGCCCAGGATCTTGGGAGGCCCCTCATGGTGATCATCCTGCATGAACACCCTCACCTAGTCAGTGTGCTTGTTTTATATGTCTTTTTGCGTACATTTGGTAATGCCATTAATAGTATTGTAGTAGGGTACTGTTATTTTATAATAAAGTACCCATTTTATTACTGAAAGGGACTATGGAAAAGCTAAGTATAGTTGGTGTAAATACTTTTAAATAAACTAAAATCTAGGGAATAGTTAAGTTATGCAAAGCTTGGACATTTTAAAGAGAGGTATGAGTCTTTTGATGAATGGGAAATGTGTTAGGAAATTCTGATTAATTATTAATCTATTGAAAAGAAAGCTAGAAATATTAATATTTTATATCACAGAGATATATTTATATAAAATAATTTTGTAGTTGGTTAGTTAGCTGGTTAGAGTACAGCTTCAAACAATCTATAGAAACAAGTGAATCTTCCTTTATCTCAAATATAATTAGCCATTTAAATGTCTTGGATCAATTTATTAACACTTTATTCATCGGGGTGTAACTTTTATTAGGCTTTATTGCTATCAGAAATTATATCCTACACAAATACAATAGAGATTTAAATGTTCTGTAGAATGAGCCAATGCTTCTTGACTTTATTGCACAGTATTGTAATGGACCTTGACCAGCTGCAGATTTGATAAGTGTAAAATATTACTGCTTGCTGCTAATTTTGTTCCTTTTTAATGACTGATAATCCGTGTCGATTTAGTGTGATAGTCACAATCCAATACTCTTTTCCTGCTATAAATGTGATTGTAACAGGAGCTATTAAGTATGTCTGCATAATAAAATTAGTCAGGGAAGCTCTGTATATTGTTTCCAGGTCTTTGGATTTTCATTATAGTAGTGGAACTTGTTAGACTGTAAAGCCTGATGGTTGCCAGCTCAGACAAGCTCTTTTCTACTTCTCTGCCAAGCAACGAGGTAATGATGCTGCACTAGGAAGTCTGTTCTCACTGTTCTGAAAAAATCATTGTATATAAACATAGAGTATCATTTGGGGGAGTGTGTGAAGGGTGTCATGGGAAGAAAGAGGGAAACTCATCCAGACAACAAAGTATTACAGCTGTGAAAGACTTGCTTAAAGAGACAAGCTTGGCAGCTGAGTCTGTTGGGAAACGGTAGTCTTGAGATCTCTTCATAATCCTACAACACTGATAAATCAACACCAATAAATCAAATGGTCATACTTCTTAGGATGCCAAAGCATGTGAAAATATCCTAGTGAGGAAATCTAGGCAGAAGCCTCTCATTCCCTTCTGTCCAGCAGCATACTCCGCCTTTAGATAGCAAAATTTTGCATCAGAGTAATTCTGAGAAACACACACTCCCTCATAGACTTGTGTTAGTTCTCATTTGATCTTGCCTAACCTGAAGGCTTCTATTTCAGTCCTCTGGCCTCTAGGTTTGAAGGGAGAATGTTTTTATAGGAGTGAATGAAATCCCACTGTGAGAATAATAAAGAAGTTTCTGTAGCATAATATCATTTTCTGGAGGTTTTTTGAAAAAGTGAATAGTTACTGATTATCTCAGCAGCATAGTAACTAAAAACTACACAGATCTGGGCAGCATCTCAAAAGAAACTGTCCCACAGTAAAGCAGGTATTTAATGCTTGAGTTTATTTTACTTATTAAAAAGGTAATGAGGAATTCTGTCATCGATGTCAGTGTAGGCAGGATTTTGGCCATGGTAGTTTTGGCTGGGGAAGCCACTGCTACGCTGATGTGAGAGGTTTGCTGTGCTCTCTTTACAGCTTAGTCTACCTGGACAGATAGTTACTGACCATGGGAGTAGGACAAGAACTATTTTCAAACATACACTGATAATGTTGGCTGAACATAGGCTTCTATTTAATTAGCAACTTATAGGGGACAGTTTATAACTGTTCACTGACAAAATAGTATTCAATACAAGGTAGGAATAAATCTAAGGATTCAGAACCTTCTACATTAGTTATTTCCAATGTTTTTCCTCCAGCACTTGGAAAAGCTCCCCGAGAAAAAAAGAAACATAGAAAGCAAGATGACAAGTAGATGCAGAGAGAACTATTTCAGCCTAAGGTTTATTGTAGTATTTGCATTATGATAGCTGCATGGTAGAAGCTGTGAAGTCCTTCTGACTTGCATTTATGCTTACAGGAATCTCTAACTTGTCATTAACCAGTCTCTGCCTTATTCAGCATTCTACTGTTCTTCCTACATGCCTGCAATTCCTATGAAGTTGTTCAATGCAAACACAACAAAAGAGTGCCATAAAATAAATTTATTATCAGACTTTCTGCAGAGACCTTCAGGATGCCACTATGGCCAAACATACTCCTTTGTAGATGACTTCTGCAAGTATTATTTCTAGGAGTCGAAGGGGCTTTGCTGTCTCACTCCTCTACACTTAGTTGAACCAGTCTGTGCAATAGTGTTGGGTAACACTGGCTGATACAGAGCTGCTTCATGCCAGAGGACAAAATACCAAGAGACATTGACGTGTAGTAAGTATCTGAAATCTGGCCAACATCAGTGGGAGGTTAAGAGGGTAGTCAATGCACCTGCAAATTAATGCATCTATCTGTAATTGGGACTATTTCATCAGTACTCCTAGGGGACTTTGTGGTAGAAGTCCAGTAACTGGCTTCTTTATGCCTCTAGAGCAAAATGTCTTTTGGGTAGGGAGACAACCTTCTCTCAGCTCAAAGACATAAATAAAAGAGATTTATTCACTTTCCAATTTATAATTTAAGTTATTGGAATAAGTTCCTAGTGCCTCATTCAATTCTTTGCCAGATGAAGACGTCCCATATAGATTTAACTCTGGTCTTTTGCTCTAGCCCAGCAAGAACACTAACACAAAAGGTATTCCTTGCAAATAAACACTGGACAGATACAAAGAAAAACTGTGCAAAACCTGAGCCACGCAATGAACTTCAGAAAGATCAGATTCACAGATGTGCTGACTGAACTTTAAGAGGCAACTTAACAGATGTACAAAGCTGTAGATCAGAGGGGATATAAAACAGTTAAACTTGCTTAAAGGCACAATGTGTCACAATCTAACGATTACATGCATCCTAAGCCCGACAGAAGAGGGAACATACGCTCAGCTATGTGCTCTTGGCTGTAGGCATGCCAAGAAGATTATAAAAATGCCATGCTGTGATATGTTGCCCTCCTGCCTGAAAGGCTACCATTAAGCTGCTTATTTACTGCACCTATTCAGACAGCAGTGCAGTTCAGAGTGCTACCTGTCTTCTTGTTGGATAAATTAGTTGTGGATATCACAGGATTATTGCTGTCTATTGTTCAGGCCAACGAAGGTGGGAAAAGATGAAAGACACTGGTCTGACCTTGTAATGTTTTGTGTAAAATAAGAGATGCTTTTTCTTCATAGCGAGTGTCAGTTGATCTTGGTAGGACTGATTGCATTAGCTAGTTTGGAGCTAAATTAAAAAGGCTAACATACTAATAAAGGCAAAGATTTTATCTCATTCATGTATATGTGTATATATATATATATAGATAAAGGGAGAAAGATGGAGGGGGAAGATATGAGAGTGTGAAGGAAAGTGCATGTCACCAGAGCTTGTACTCTTTCTGGCTCTGTAAATCGACACTGAAAAGAAATATTCAAGAGAACATGTACAAAAACTTAGCCACCCCCTCAACTCAAAATGTTTTCTTAAATAAATTGTTTTGCCCTCATATTTTGATGATATATGGAGCTGTGAACTTTAAATTAGTGATAACAGAAAATGACAAGTACAACATTAAAAAATAAACCATGCAGCCCTACAGGCTCAATTATGAAGTGAGCAGGAAGATAGACACAGAAAATACTGTTTCAAAATTTAACCTCACATAATATAAATAAAAGATTATGTCTTCCACTGCTAGCCTGTAGATCAAAAAGATAATATAAAATGACTACCTGTATTTATTTTTACTTTATTATGTGTATAGATAAACTATACATTTCTCATTTTCTTATGTCTTTTAGCTGTACACAGAGACACATAGATATAGATACAATTATGGATATATAGCTATAAATGAGGATCTTGTTATGATTTTTACATGTTCATATGATCCTTAGAAAGACATGCTTTTTCATTATCAAAATGTAAAAATAGAAAAATTTGGGGGAATATATTCTAATAGATAATATGGCAAGTTGAATATACTTTAGTCCGAAACTTTTGACTGGAATATATTTTAGAATTTATGATTCTGAAGATAAGGAAGTTTTAGATAATCACTAAGTATTGGACACTAGTTATGATAATATTTATTTCATAGATGTAAATATGTCATAATGTAAACATGTATCTTCACTATTCAGGTACAAATGGTGATAAACTGATAGTTTTCATTGCTGTTCTAAGAAAAATCTCTTCTTGTTAATTTTGATAAGGCACTGGAGAGTGTTTTCTTTTTCCTGATGAACATTTCTAACCATTTTATATGGTTTTGATGTTGCAGATTAGTGGCCAAAAGTTGAATTTTAACAGCATACTTGTAATTTTGTTGATGGTTACACCAAAACATGCCTGAAGTCTCTGCCAGCATATCTGAAGTGAAGATCTGAAATGTTCTGAATTTCTAGTTACACTTCTTTTTTTATTACTGGGAAAAAAAAAAAAAAAAAAGTAGAGGAGAAATCTGACAGAAACAGGTGCTACTTTCTTCTTCCTTGAGCTACTTATTTGATCATTTTAGAATGCCAGTATAAAAACTGCTAGCATAGCAATTGATGTGCAGCCAACACCATTTTGTCCCACTGAAACCAGCTGTCTTATGACAGGAAATCAGGCTCACAGGAAGAGTCAAGAAATATTAGTACCTTTTAATAAGGGCTTACTAAAACTAAGCCTCAGTATTTTTCCTTGTTATGTCTCATAATGCAAGGTGCCCTTCGTGATGGGATTATCAGAAAGTGTCGGACTGTAATATGCAGGATTCTTCTACCAAAGTATTTCCCTATTTCCATATTTGTTTGTCCATGATTTAAGACCATTTCATGGAAAGGCTTGGTTTATGAAAGTAGACCTGTTAACATTAGTCAAGATGACAGCTGAAGCTGAGTGTTTTTGATGCTGGCTTACAGCACTGAGTCCTCTTGGAGTGGTATTTTAACTGGCAATTATTGTATTTGATTATGATCAATCAGGATGAAAATTGACTTGACTCCTTAAAGTCTAAATCTCTTTATATCATTATTAGCTCTGCATTTTCTTCCTTGCCTCTCACCACATGCATTTACTGGATAAAGATAACCTGTTGCAGAAACTAAAGAAAATGTCATATTGCTACCAGTCCTAAATTGAATTGAGTATAGAAGTTACATTATAAAAACACTGTGTTGTTTTAATTTGTCACTTTCCATTTTGTTTGCACTATAATGTTTCAGAAACTTTTGTAAAATTAATATTACATTGTAATGATAATGCATGAGAATTAGAAAAAGAAGTAGCTGCAAAAGTCTCATCTGTAATAACATTTTTTTTCTTTCAAATACTGTTAGTCTGGACCTAACACTAGCAATTGTATATGCCAGCACAGCCAGACTGTGGTCTCATCTCTCTTTTGGAGTATAATGGTGTTTCCTCTCTGTAGTTAATTTCTGCCATTTCCCACTCCCCTCTGATCTTTGGGTAGGGTGATGTAGGAATACACACAGCTATATCACAGCAGGTCTCTGATTTGTATGTCTCTACAGTTAATATGGTCCACAGCTGAGCTATTAATTCCCTAAAACAGCTGCTCTATGCCATATCTGCTTTGTGAAATTATGATACACCTGTGAAATCAGCTCATATCACTTTTTTATCTGCTCCAGGTAGAAGCTTCTAAGCACTGCTATATATCTCTAATGTAATTCATATATTTACAAAATCTGCATATTTCATGACAAGGTGACAGACCCAGAGAGCATCATCCGGTATTGACAGTCTGAGCATTGCATAAATACATCTGTGGAATTCATAAGGTTTGACTGCACTGGCACACCTATGTCTTGAGACATTAGTGTTTTTTTTAGCTTTTTTTGGAAAGTATGAAGAAGGTCATTTGGCTTAAAAAGGACAAAAAGTATGAGGAAGGTGTATGCACTTGTGCTAACTGTCATGAAAAGAACTAAATCATTGCAGTTTGCAATTAATGGTAATCACTGGTAAATCTGCCTTAAATGTGTAATTAATCCAAAGCATGTAAACAGTCTGAATGATGTTAATGGAACTGCTCAGACACTCATGTGCTCACATGCACAAAATTAGTCAGGCACTTGGCTTCTCCAGTAGGACCGAACAGAAATGCAAAACTCTTCTGCTAAATCACCATGGGCTCAAGAGAATCATGCAGTTTAATTACCTTCAACTGGGGTTAAAGAGGGATGGAAATAGCCTTTTGTGCCAGAGAAATTAATCCAGATGTCATTTGTAATGGCAGGTGCAACCAACTCAAGGGAGCAAGCACAAGTGAAGTTTTGTTGCATGGCAGTTACCTACTTTAGGACATAAAGGCAAGATGGTCAGCCTAGGATGAGGCTAAGATCATTCAAATTTAGAGATAACTTTCTGTTTGAAAGACTTGAGGGGAAAGTTAACTAGGTCATGTAAGTGAGAGCAGGAATCATTTGGAGGAACTCCAAGTACTGCAGTACTAGTAGGTAAGATTTAAGTAGATTTCTCAGTTTTCAGGTGTACCAATCACCTATAGTATCGACTGTCTGCACATAGCCAAAACAAAGAGGTGGTAGAAACGAGAGAAGGTGGAAAAATCCTAGAGCTATATGGACTAAAGCAAAGTTAGAACTGAATCCTGTGAAAAAATCAGAGTAATAGGTAGCAGAAGGATTAAAAAGCAGAGCTAGAAGTTTTGCATCACTGAGTAACAAAGTTGCTTTATCCCAGTTTTGCTAATAAATTGCAAGTGCATAGACAGATGACAACACTTTTCAGTCATTGTGACTGACTGAGAACAAGGCTTTCAGAGGAGGAATATAATTGTTGTGAGGAGGAGATAATATTGGTCAGATATGAAAAACTGATTAAGAAAGTTGGAATTGTTCTCTTTGTGTGATCATCCTACAAAAATTTGTGCCTAATTATACCAGCATGGCTAGCTGAAATATACTCTAACTGCTTTGTCGCTATATTGGACAGTTAAGCCTGGAGAATATTTTTGAATGAATTATATACTGTAACAGTCTTTATCTTCCATATAAATCTGTTCCATATCTTTTATGATGTAAAAATGTAAGTGCACGCTGCTCTTCAGTTATATCAGTTGCTGCCTCAGAAGGCATGTTATTCTGGTTGAACAGTCAGTATTTCTGGTAAAAGACTAAAACACTGCAATGTAAGGTACACTTGCAAAGGAAACAAAAAATGTGGTAATGTAGATGTGCTGAAGAACATCTACAAATTCAACTTCCTTTGAAGGCAAGCTCCATGGACCTTGCTGTATAGAACACCTATCTACAAAGCACAGCAGAATTCAATGAGTTAATGTATATATGGCATTTTTTTACTTCATTTATTTTGTCTGCATATTTTTGGAGAATAACTTCATGTAACCTCAACAAAAGACAATCAGGGTATGTAGATTCTACAGAGTCATGAAGAGAATTGCAGTTGTTTAAGATAGCTTTATTTTATCCTGCTTTGTATTAACCAGGATTTGGCATTCACTCCTGGGCCAGTAAAGACTTCTTTTTTTTTTTTTTTTTTTTTTTTTTAGTTATTGTTTAGAATGTTGAGAAAGAACATATTTTTGGTCCGAAATTTTGCAAAGTTCGCAAAGTTTTACTGTTCCTTCCACAATGCCCCTCAGATGGCAAATGGTGTCTGGGAGTGTTGGGTAAAAAACATCTTGCACAGATCTAGTCTGAATCCAGAAAAGCGTATGTAGACATGAGGAAAATAACTGGTGTCAGTCTTTCTGACACCCAAACAATGAGACAAAACAGTCTTATTTTTAAATTTCTTTTAAATTATTTATCCATTCAGTCTGAGTTCTACTGAGGTGCTCTAAGAGTTTTGCCTTTCTGAAAGCTGCAAATCTGGGCATGCTGTTACTCAGAGCAGTGCAGCACAATTTTACATGTCCAGAAAGAAAAATGGGCACAGGTCATCTTGACTCTAGCCTAGTGATGCTTTGTCAATATTGTATTGGCAATCCAGTTACTATAAGAAATAAGCGTGTTATGTAGCTGTTTGGATCTGGGAAATAGTTTGTTTACTATGTTATATGTCATCAGTTAGTTTAGTGAGTAAACTTCAGCTCTGTCTGACTGGCACAATTTTTTTCAAAAGCCCCAAGTGTCCTTATTGCCTAAATTTTTTTTGGATTAAATTCACAACAACTTAAAACTATTACCTTTTTTGGGTGAAATAATTTAGAATATAAAAAAGCTTTAGCACTCACATTGTTTGAATTTTAATCATAGTAATTAACTTGACATGATAATTAAAAAATGACTGTATAGAAAAGTTGGTGCAGGAAAGCCCTACCAAATGATTGTGTATAGCATTCTGAAGTTAATTAAAAGTGCAGATTAGTAATATAATTTAGGATGACTTCTTTAGTAAAGTAATTGTTAGAAATAATGCAACAGATGCAATTATATTTATAAAGGTTAGTTTATTTAAAATATTCCTCTTTCTGTTTGCAATGTATCTGCAGACAAAATGTATTTTGTTCTTTATCTTATTCAGCATTCTTCAACACCAAAGTCTTTTACATTCTCAGTGTTTGCTTTGCTGTGTAAATTCAAACTTTGAAAAGCTGTTGCCTTCCAAGTCCTCTGTGTATAATTAAAGGGCAGCTGCACTCTCCAATAAGATTTCTTCCTGGTCAACTGGGTAGCATAAATATTGAAGCTGAGAGATTTAAAATTCATCCTAGAAAGAAAGCACTACTGTCTTAGGACTTACAAAATGTCCTTTAAAACCTCACTGTATTGAATGACCTTAGTTAAGCAGTGTGCTCCACGTAGACAACAGAATAATTGCATCATATATCAAATGTTTGCATTGAAAACCAGAATATTTTAAGATAAGACCAAAGATTGAGTTGACATATGCCACTAAGAGGAAAAATGAGGCTTATAGGAAAGAGAACTGTGAAGATGGTCTTTATTTTCTGTAAACCCTGGTTCTCCTACAGTGAGCCTAAAAAGTTTGATTATGGGCATTGGACAATTCAGTGTCTAGTGAAACTGATCAAGTGCCTTTACCCAGAAAATGAAACCAATGAAAAAGGAAAAAAAAACAAAGGAAGAATAAAACCCGAGAACTTTAGCTTTCAGAAGAAAATCTGTAAAGGTTTACTAATTAAAAACAATGTTAAGAGCTAAATACCTTCCCTGCATTTAAGTTGGGACATTCTATACACATTCACTCTACTGTCCTTTCAACTAGATATGAGCCCAGGTACCTGAGGCAGCTTTGCAAACATTTCCAAATACTGAGAGATCTTCTCTCACGTAAGTAAGTACATTGTGAAAATTTATGATGCCTTTTGGTACCCTACATGTCAGACTGCTGACTTTGCATGCAGCTTTTTAGAAAGTTAATATATCAGAAGCAAGCAAACCTATACAAGTTAGAGCTTAGAACTGGGGATTTGTTCATGTCCAGCATGCTGAGTGGAAACTGGATCCTTGCACGTTTCCATGCAGTGTAGCTGTCTCCTGCACCAGATGGCTTCAAGCTGTCCAGATGTGCTTAGATGAACAACAGTCATATTTCTGAACTGCAGGGTTGACGGAAGTCACTAAGAAAGGGTGGTAACAGCTTTTGTTGATGAATTGTGTCTACTGTGTTAGAACATGGTAAAAAGGAACTGGCCATGGAGGTTGTTAAATATCAAGATGTTTTCATCACTTCTGCTCCTCAAAAGTATTAATCCAAACAATGCAAATGAAAAATTCCTCTAAAACTGTGATTGCCACGTGTGCTTCATCAGTCTGTTCAGAATACTGAAGTGTCTGAATTCTTTCACTAGTTTAACAGATTCCCTGACATTGGTTTAGTTTGTATTGTCAGGGAACAATCCTGAGGGAATAAATTCAGGTTACTTAATGCTAGATGTGTGTTGCATGTGAGTGTAAATGTCTAAAGAATGTTGTCTTACCTGATGTTTAATGATCCTCTGAATCTATGATGTTACTGACGGTGAAATGTTTGTGCGTGCTGCATTTAAATGGGTCTGTCTTTAAACATCTGTAATTCTTTCTCCCCTGAAGAATACCATCTCCCTATCAATACCAAGAAAAAGGATACTGGGATGAATGACCAGATTATAGACTACTGAAAGGGCTGTTACATGGACCTGTCTGCAGATTAAGGCATTGATCTCAGAAAGATTCCCTGAATCTGTCAGGAAAGCAAGTCTGGAATGTGAGAGGCTGCAGGATACTCAAGCAAATAAGAACTGAAGAGATGGGAACAAAAAGCAGAGAGAGGTAAAGATCTTTACATACATTGGATTTAGAAGGTTGTATTCACTATGTTGATCAAATAGCATTTTCCCTCTATCAGATCAATCATTCTTTATTTTTGGGTGTGATCATATGGTAAAACAGAAAGCATGACTAATTTTTGCATAGTGTTCCATAGGCTGAATTTTGGTTTAGAATTTTATGGAAATTGGTCAAATGGGGATGGAAATTAAATACACGAGGTTGCTCTTCCAAGTTTTAGTTGCAGGAGAATGAAAGAGATAGAAAATTTGGTGTTGCCAGCAGGGAAGCTTTTCCAAGTAAGCTTTTGTAAATCAGAGATCTGAATATCCAGGCATCTTTGGGGCTGGTACATTTGATTGTTGTATCTCAGGTTTACAACCATTGGCCAGTGTATCCATCCTCTTCAGTTTCATTTTCATGTGGCAAGTCATGATGTGTGCTTTAAAGACTACCTGGTCTAATCCCTTTCTGTGTTCAGACAGCAGGCATGCAGGTACATTTTAGGTGGGACAATCATAGAATCATAGAATGGTAGGGGTTAGAAGGGACCTCTAGAGATCATCAAGTCCAACCGCCCTGCAGAAGCAGCAATGAATGTTTGTTTACCAGCTACAGTATTCCTTTGTTGAAGTTTAAAATTTCCCTTCCTTGCTAACTATGGCAAATACCTTTATATTGTCACCTTTTTAGATGTGTCAAGGACAAGGTGGCCTATGTGTGATGGAAAAAAGTAATCATGACTTAAAATGCATGAAGTGGCCCACTGGATGGATTCTATAGGTGACTGATGGATTCTATAGGCAACATTCTGATATTGGATCTGATCTGAGGAGAACAACCTCTGTTTTATTTCAGAACGATAGAACCAGTGGAAGTAACTAAACCTACAGTTAACTGACTGCCCTAGATCAGCAACTTGTCAGTAGTTAGATGAGTTAAATTAATTAGATCCACACTGCTGGTGAAGTTAATGTGTGCGTGATATCCACTAGTTCTCTGAAACAAAAAATTAACTACCAAACTGAAGATACTGGTAACATGTAAGCAGTAAATTCTCATGATGGGATGACAGATGTTGATGATTTCAAATTTAATTTACAGTAGACATATTTTCATTGAGGTATCTGTAAGATAAGAAGAAATAGATGACTTTATTATCAGCATTTGATCTCAGGAAGATGTAAAATCTTTGAAATATCTTCAGCATAATCTCCTGACTCACTAAAATAGAATCCAAGTCTGGCAAAATATATGGAACATCTCAACAAATTAAAAGTACCTTGGGAATTATGGGATCTACTTGCGTATGGAACCCATCCAGTAAGCCACTTTGTGTTCAAAATCATGATTATTTTAGACTACCTAAATGGGAGATGAGGATGCCAAAGCAATGTAGAAAAGCTGTTGTTGCAATAGCTTGCTGTTGACTAGATTGTTCTACAAGACAGTTATTGTACCAGTGACACAACATACTGTAGTAGGTTGGAAGTGACCATTACAACTCTGTGGAGATTACTTGGTCAAATGGCATAGGGCCCACTGCAAGAAATAGCCCTTTCCCTTTCCCTTTCCCTTTCCCTTTCTCTTCTCTTTTTTTAAAAATTAAAGAGTCAACTCAAGTGCTATTCTGAGAAGAAATGAGCTTGCTCATTTTTCTTAATTGAGGCTAAAGTAATTCCTGACATTTAGTAGTGGCTGCCTCTCATAGACTGGATTTATAAATTTAGAAAAGTGATATACAAAAATGGCAGAAACTGTACTCCATTCTTTTGGAATAGCTTCTGTTGCTTTCTTCTGCTAAGAGAGCCTCTTCAGCATACTGAAATTTAGAGTTTGAAAGATCCACCAAAAGGAGCATAGTTCGTCATGTTTGGGTCATTCTCGTTCAGCTGTAGACAGTGTGATTCAGTCATATGTATATTTGCCTATTAGAAGAAAAAAAAAAGGTCATTTCACTTTCAAGCTTACTTGAAATCTCTGGAGCCACTGGCAGATGACTGGTGTTTTAGTGCCAGAGGTAATAAGTTCTGTGGTCCTTACGACATTTTTCAGAACTGCTTTGGTGTTGGAGACAGAAGGGCTCAGCTGGACTCTTGTCTCTCTGTACTATGACTATCAGTTAATAAAAAGGAGCAATTTAATAAAATTAAACAGAAATGTTTTTCAGACAGTTCACTGTTATTTTCTGGATACCCTGAAATGGACTAGATGATCTCTAAAGGTCCCTCCCAACCCCTACCATTCTATGATTCTATGAAATGCCATACATACTACCTTTGTGAGTCTGTCTTCACTTATTAAGCAAGGTATTTGTCAAGACAAACTCTAAAATAAAAGCTATGCATAAATACAGTTTGCATAACGCAAATAAGAAGAAAACATAAGAAAAGAGGAAGAGTAAGCCATTTTCAACATCCTCTAACTTAGGCAGGACATTTCACATAACTGTAAATGGTTGATTTGAAATCACTTGATTGCTCTACTGCAGAAACAGTATTCTGTTATCATTGACCTTAGCAATGATCACTAGGGATCACTGTATAGAGTTTTTCTATTTTATTTAAGAATAAGTCATATATAGATGGATGGATGAATTTGGAACACTGTTGCTTCATCTTTTTCTGTAATTGAGATACCATGGATTGTAAGGCTCTGGAGTATAATGATTTGTCAGCACAGGACACAGAGTGGACCAATTTAATAGTTGCTGGAGGGGTTAGGATTCCAACAGCCTTTGATGAAATCTTTTTTAGGTCAGTAACATTTAGAGACATAGAAAAAAAAATCAGGTAATTGAAGAGAAACCAGATGGTTTGTGGCTAATTTGGAAAAATACAGATTATATTCTTATACAGCATCTTGTTCATTGAATGAAAAGGTTTTAAGGTTTTATAAGGGATAGATTAATATTGAGCTCATGTTATGATTCACATTGTTTAGTGTGCAAACATCAGCTACCCTTCATTTTTTCTGCACATGCTCAGCACTAATGCTGAAACCACTGGATCAGGAATTTCTATGGTGAGTCAATAGATGACAGTCTTATATGTACATTTCTCATTTACGTTTCCCACTGCAGAAAAAAATATTTGCATGTCTGTAAAACGTGAATTGAAATATTGCAGAAGTAGCCAAATTTATGCATACCATGGAAATAACATGGGTGAGTGAAGTACCATAAACAAAAACTGATCTCTGTTCTGTGCAGTTGCTACCATTTTTCAGAGCATCTTACTTTATTTGCACAGGCTGCTATTTATTACAGCTATTAGTTTCTTTACTGTGACATTCTGAGTGAATGTAGATGCACTAGTTAAGAATTGAGCTATGTGTTTACTTTAAGGTGATAAAGGTAAAACCTTTATCCATATCTAACTGGGTAAATATTATTTTATTCATGTTTATTACAGTAGTGCCCAGGGGCTCGGAATAATATTGCTGAACATTTCATAGTTACTTCAAGGGACAACTTTTGCCTCGCACAATTCCTAGCAAAAAATAAGCAAGACAGACAAAAGATAAGAGTACACACACATACAGGGAAGTGACTGACGTAGAGTGACTGTATAAGGGGAGATAGAATGTGGAGTAGCACCATGACTGCTGACTGACCCATGAGATCACACTATCTTAACACAAGAAAGGGCTACATGTTCCAATATACGTGTCATAAAATAGAAATGTCTATTTAATACATTAATATATTTTATATTTATGTATTGATATATATCTGTATACAATTTTGCAGATATTTCAAGATGTCATTACAAATTGTTACTAGTAGATTGCAACTAATATAAGGGATATTTTTTTTGCTCCAATTAGCTTACTTATTGTTCCTAAGGTCTCAGCCTTCTGTTATGGAATGAAGACATTTGAACTTCACACCACCTTGCTGTCACTTGCTGGCATACTTGAGAATATTGTCTGAGGTTTGTGGAGAATCCTTTCCATTTGGCACAGATGTTTGAATATTCTTGTTAGGCACTGAACACTACAAAATAGATAGTCAGCTGTGGAGGAGATCCTTCAATGAGGGAATATCTGTAGCAAAACAGTGCCAAACAAGCAACATTTTGCTGAGAGGTTTTCAGAATAACATTCTTGACTTAGAGCCCATTATCTAACATATGTATATTGATTTAATAAGCTTCCCTATGGTTTCACTGTAACCACTTAGTTCTCTCATCTTCAATGTAGAACATGGAGCAGGAATCTATTAATAAAAAGTCTCACATTCCAGCAAAATATGTTGGTACCCATATTTGCCAAGGACAGTAAAGTATTTCAAGGCTAATTAAAACTTTGCTTTTGATTGGGATGCTAGAAGCAAGTCCCTCAGCTGGATATGGTACCTGATACATATATTGATACTCTCTCGCTTGACCAAAGAATAACATTACAAGCTATTTAATCTACTCTATCTTTCCTTCATTGTGCCCCAATATGATCTTACAAAATAATACCTCTTTCTGTGGCTACAGAAGGAATTGATGCCTTGCTACTGTTAAGCTGTTATTTCATTCTGATTCCTTTCTCTAGATGGTATACTAACTGTAATACTAATACTAACTGTACTGTATTGGACTCTGCTCTTCATTTGTGTTGTTTTTAGTATCACACACTTCTTTTGCCTTCTAACAGTAATAACAGTAATGTTCTAGTGAAAATGAAAATATACACTTGTAAGGCAAATCCTTCTGCATTTGCATAAGAAATAACAGAACAGAATGATGTCAGTGCATGAACAGTAGGTCTGTCTTTCCTGGGCATTAGATATAAATTCTCTAACACTGAGTCTGCTTGTAGGCTCTGCCTAGATTGACATAAAAACTCATGTACAGCTGATAATGAAGCTGAATATAGTCAGTCCGCAACTAAAGGCATCCAGAACTACAGAACTGCAAGAGCTGTGACAACTGCTTACCTCTGTTCTGTCCCTCAAGGCGGTTCTCTATGAAGAAAGCAATAGCCCAGCCAGTCCCAGTGTTCCTTTTTGTTTTATCTTTTACTAGAGCAAGAGTCAATAAACAGAAGAGAAAGAGCTAGGTGGGATTAGGCACAAAATCTGTTGAGAGAATGCATGTGTGGGAAGGAATAGGGAGAGCCAGCTTTGCTGCAACTGTAAAGTTCTGTCAGGTTTAACAAATACTGCTGTATTGGAATGCAGATGTGAGGAATGGAGCCGGTTGCCACTGAGCTGAGGAGGGCAAGTCATTGGAGCTGGTTGGCACTGAGCTGAGGGGAGCAAGTCATGCTCAGCACTGTACTGTTTTCTCAACAGTTCACAACCTCTGTTATAAGCAGAGACATCTTCTGTCCTACATGCCCACAAACCGTGCTTAAAATGAAGGTGGTTATGATAAGATATGACCTTATATACAATAAGCATAGCTATTATAATACTCAGATTTTAAAAGCTATGTAAATTATGAGTTAAGCTGTGTGTTTATTCTGATACTTTGCATATTTGCTCATTGCTATCAATAAGCTGAAATGAAAAAAAAAAAACCCACACAATCAGTTATGTTTTGAAAAGCAATGAATAATTCTACGCTACAGTTTTGTGGTGCTGAGCTCCAAGAGTTATAGGAGAGACTGTAAGTAGGATTACTTCAGTCTTCTCAGCCTCTTGAAAAAGAGTATTCCTGATGTTTCCACATGCACATCACCACAGAGATGTGGAAAGGAATATGTTGCTTTTGAAAAGCTTGGCCTTCAAACATTGCCTCAGTTGAAACCACTTGATTTGCATCTCTGTATTCTGTATTGCAATAGTGTGTATGTTGTAAAGTTCCATTAAGTCCAACACACAAAGTGTCCTATATAACACATCTTTTTAAAAGTAAAAAAATGCTTCTGTGAGGAGTTCAGCAACTGTTTTGAACATTGGACCTCTTATGTCATAATCTATTGCTATTTTCTGGAAAGTTTCAAGTAATTTGCTTTTCAGAACTAAGGTAGAAAGCTTTTAACTGTAAAATTGATCTCCTCATAAAGTACGTATGTTCTGATGCTGTAATTACCTGAGATCTGATCTCCCAACCCTTGGCAGCGTAAGTAATCTTTACTCATCTGTCTAATCTTACTGATTGAATATAGGAGTCAAGTGGCTCCAGCCTATCTGATAGGTCTCTATTCAACTTTCCTAAATCACAATTTGGTTTCATATGGATAAGTTATCTAAGTGAAGGGTTAACAGTGTTCTGTCTCTCTTAATTTGAGGTTTGGAAGACAATTATAATTCAAAATGCTTCTTCTAGTTGAGGCTCCTTAGGAAAGAGATAGATGTAGCCTAGAGCTAGAAGTCCAACTTTGCTTTTAAATGCAAATATTTTAACAAATATAACACACAGAAGCATGAACTATCAATTATTCCTACTAGGCATATGTAAAACATCTTGTTTATCACAAAGAGACCAAATTAGCCTAAAAATGTAAAATAAAAATTTGTAATTGAAATGTTGCTGTACTCCTTTGAAACTGTCCATTGTTCTTATTAGAAGTAGCCTTCAGGTTCTCTTGATGCATTTGAATGGATCTTTCCATGGAAAAGATGGGAACTATCAGTATTGGCAGTTTTGTGTCATTTGTCATGTAATGAGATGTCTTGAGAATGGTGTTAGAACAGTGCATTCTTTACAGCACTACCCTGTCAGATAAAAAGCAAAGGATAGTGTTGTCTCAGCTGAAATCAAGTAAAATTCTACTCTTTGTCTCCATCCCTCACTGTTCTCCAACAGTAGCCTTGGGGTTTTGCTTGGTTGGTTGGTTGTTTTTTCCAGACTACTACTACCTGTCTTTCAGAGGTACAGCTGGACTGAGTCCTTAAGGTGATTTTGTTGCATCATTTTGTAGACATGATAGCTGTTTTACCAATACTCTCCTTTTCTTAAGGGTAGCTGGTAATTTTAGGCAGGAAATAAGCGTAATAATAGATTCGTAGGGTTGGAAGGGACCTCTAGAGATCGTCAAGTCCAACCCCCCTGCAGAAGCAGGTTCACCTAGATCAGGTGGCATAGGAACATGTCCAGACGGGCATTGAAGACCTACAAGGAAGGAGACTCCACAACCCCTCTGGGCAGCCAGTTCCAGTGCTCTGTCACCCTCACAGTAAAATAGCTTTTTCTTATATTTAAGTNCCACTGAATGGCAGCACAGCCTTCTGATGAGTCAGCCAACCCTCCCATTTTGGGCTTCCTGAGAGCCGGCCTTGGCTGTAAAGATTGAAGCAAAGAAGGCATTCAGTACTTCAGCCTTCTCTGCATCATCGGTCACCAGGTCACCCTCTGTGTTCAGCAGTGGGCCCATGTTCTCCCTCATCTTCCTTTTGCTGCAGATGTATCTGAAACAAACCTTCTTATTATCCCTAACTTCCCTGGCTAAATTTAATTCTAGAAGGGCTATAGCCCTCCTAGTTACACCTCTGCATGCCCTGGCAATGTTCCTATACTCTTCCCAAGGAGCCAGCCCCTGTTTCCATCTCTCATAGATGGCTGCTTTCTGCCTGAGTTGTCCCAGCAGATCCTTGCTCATCCATGGAGGCCTCCTACCTCCTTTTTTGTCCTTTCTTATGCATTGGGACACACTGATCCTGGGCTTGGAGGAAGTGGTGCTTGAAGACAGACCAGCTCTCATGGGCACTTCTACCTTCTAGAATCATATCCCACGAGATCCGTCCAAGTACATCTCTGAGGAGGCCAAAGTTGGCTCACCTGAAATCCAGGGTCACAGTCCTGCTTTGTGTCCTTAATGTTACATCGAAGCAGCCTGTATGTTATTCCTCTCCTCCTTTGTATCTTCTGAGCTCTTTTGTAATGAAGTCTCTAATCCCTGATGGTTAGTGGACCTGTTTTGTCCTCTTCTGGTTTTGGTACAAACTTTTGGTTGTTGGTCTTACTGGTATGGAGTGATTTCAGGGTTCTCTACAATCTGTTTCTGATGCCACTGGGGTTCCGTATATCACTCCAGCCCCCTTCATTTGCTTGAGATATTTGTAGATGTTATTTCTGTTGTATCAGTTACATCTTAACCTTGTATTTTATAATGGGTTGTAATTTTATCTATTTCATGTTGACAGAATTCATAGAGATAGTTGTTTAATACCTATTTTGCAAAACAGTATGTCCAAATACTATTATTTAAAGATCTATTATCTATATCGTTTCACAATTTCATCTCTCTGTATTCTTACTGATGACTTTCAGTGTTCTGAGGTTTCAAGTATCAGAACACATACTCTTTTTTTTTTTTTTTCTCTTTTTTTCTCCTTCAGGCTTCTTGGACTGAAAGGAAGGCTAACACTACACAAGGGTGGTCTCAAAGAAAAATCTTAGTTTTATAAACATGTTCTCCCCCCACCACCTAGTTCTAATTTCTCTAACGACATATAATTAAGATTTGACTCAGCTGCAGAGACTTTCACTTCAACTCATTAAGTGCATGACAATCTCAATAATACTTTTGTTAAAATAATACATCCTTTACTAGGTGGTGTTATATATGGATAGTGGTGTTATATATTTAGATATTTATATATTTATCAGACACTATATGTACACGATGTCTGATTTAGTACTTAGTGAAGTCCAACAGTAGAAGTCAGACTATACCGTTTGTGTTACTCACACTTCAAAAAGACATAAAATAACCTTCACATCTCTATACCTCTAGCCAAACTCTCTCCTTTTTGTTTGTTTCTCTGCTTTAGAGAGCAAGGAGCGTAGTAGTTATTTCTTATCTTTGTGTTGTTCAATATGTGATGAGCTTGATTATCGTATCTCAGTGTGCTACTGAACATGGCTTCATTTGCTACAAAAACTTTTAACTACAAGGAGGCAAATATGCCCTCTACTGACTTCATCTGTGGATAGTTTAAAAGCTGCTGTCAGAGAGTATCCAATAGATCTGTTGTTTGCAAATAAAGCAAATTAAAGTAAACATCTTTTATCATAAGAAAGCAATTAGTGTTGATTCGCAGCTTCACTTGGTTTTTGTTTCCTGACCTTGACTACCCTGTGATGGTTTTGTGCTTCCTCGGACAGTTTCTACTTGCATCTGCATCGATTAAACCTTGATCTCATTTATTATCTCAGGAAATGGTCTCAAGGTCACAGGGCTGGAAATTTAATTATGGTGGCAGTATATTAAGTGGCACATTTAAAGATGCTGAATCGTAGTAATTAATTTTTTGGATGGTGGTCTCTAGGGAACAGGTTTTCTCTACACAGGGTGTTTAGACATCCATCATAGCCATTCAGCTTGGCAGCTGTCTTTTAGCTTTAAACTGCATCATTATTCATCTTTTACGACTGACTTTAAAAACACTAGACAACTATATCCTTTTTTATTGTAATATATGTCAGATGCTTGTATTAAGCTATACTTCACCTTTGCTATAAAACATTAACAGGGGTTGCTAGTAGCTACCTGGGCTGGCCTCTAAATTGAGACAACAATTACCCTTCACTGACATCTAGTGTCAAGATATGAGATATAGCTGGAGTGCTGAATCCATTGGCCTGGAAATCCTGCACTTCCCCAGTGATTCAGGCTCACCCAAGAAGCTGCAGCACTGGACATAATTAGTGGACACGAGGGATTAACTTGGCACTCAGTGTTGACTTTGTAGCAGCACTAGGTTATTGAATGAAATGCAGTGCTGCCAAGGTCTTAAAAAGCTTGTAATGTTTAATGAAGGAATGGTCATTAAACTTGCTGGATCAAATATTAGGCAAGATGGAATTGGGAGGTATTTAATAAAGCAGACTGAAAATATGAACTAAATCACATACACACATTTAAACTTCTGGCAGAAGCCCAAGTTTAAGCTAGATGATTTGAACTGGGAAGGAGAACAGTAAGCAAGTTTTCGCTTTCTGCATAATTTCACTGAAAGTTTTTCTACTGTAGAATTATTTTTCTTAAATGAAACACTTTAAGTTCACACATTCTGCTGGGATTGCAAAGAACTGTTCTCTAGGGAGTGTGACGGTATTGGAGTTCTTACAGTGAACAATATCCACAGGTCGTAAGTGAGGTCTTTCATACCCTTTCTCAAGCTGAATCTTGAAGAATCAAGATCAAAATACTAAATAGTGAGTTTTCAAAATATCATTACAAGAGCTGATCCCCACACCAGTATATAAATAATACTATTTTTACAGGCTCAGATGAAGAAAATCTCTCAAACCTGTTGTGACAGTCCCAGAACAATTAAATTCTAGGTACAGAGTATTGGATGTAGCATTCCTTCTGCACCTTGTCACTTCTTGATCTCTTTAGACCTTTATACCTGCAGTATTTGATCTTCTCTTAAATTATTGCTGTGAGTACATCTAGCTCCTTATGCAATTTGGCCTTTCTGTGACAGCACTGTTATCTTCTTCTACAGAGACCAGTTAGATCTCAGTTTTGTACTGTGTGTTTTGTAATTAGAATTATGTGATTCTGCGTGAGTTGTTTAAATGCTATTCTGGTGTGGTGGAACTGATGAAGACTAGTTTTCCTAGATGTATGTGACTCTTGAGTGCATCTTACTTCACTGAGCCAACTTCAGCAGCACAGTATACTGTAATTTAAAAAGCAACACCCTTTGGTTAATGTTAACTCAGAGGTTTTATAGGCAGTATTAGTAAATGCTGTCAATCCTCTACTTATGGTCTGTGGTTCTGTAGTTTGAAAAGGAAAATAACAAGTAGAAGAGTAAACACAACATGAGAGAAGTAGAAGAGGTATCCTTAAATCAGATATACAAAAGCATACAGGGTTTCTTAGCTTGACTTTGGTTTGACCGCAAACTTAACCAGTGTGAAGGACATCTCCTGGAGATGTCAAACAATGTAGTTATTCTCCAGACTGGAGTGTGAGAACAGCAGATAATTTTGATGAGGCCAATTCAGTGACATACAAACCTACTTAGAAATGAAAATGAATGATAACACAGTGGCCTCTTATGGAGTCCTATATGGAGCTTTGGAACTGTCTAAATGTCATTTAAGTTAAGAGATACTAGAAAGGAAAGCAAAACAGAGAAATAATGTCCTTCCTCATGAAGAAAGGAATGTTCAGAGTCTCTCTGCTGATGCATGGGGATAGTTTGGGTCCCTGATTGTGTCTCTCCTCACTTCCTAAAGATGCTTTTCTAGTCAGTAGGCCTCTTCTATGTTCTTTGCAGTCTAGATCTTGTGACTTCTCTGTATGTAGTTTATAAGTTTTCTGGAATAAGAAAATTATATTAAACTTCGCACACAGGACATTGGAAAGGTTTAGCAGCAAGTGAAGTGGGAAAAGGGCCTATGTCTAGCCAAGAGTCACTTCTAATATTATATATTTTCAAGTATAACGTTCAGTCTGGCCAGCTGGCTTCCATCTACATGTGGCTCACAACTTCTTTGTAATTTTCTCATAAAAACAGTGTAAATGCTTGTAAATTATCTCTCTCTTACTTTCAAATATTGCAAAAAAAAAGTAAAAAAAGGGATAAGGTGTCCTCATCATTACTGTGGATCATCATAGTTATTTTCCAATTGCCCTAGTCTACTAGTACATTACTAAAATTGGGTAAATTGCACATATATATGGTTCTACATCTAGCCAGGCAAAGCAGAGCCAGTCAGGGCTAGGTACAGCTGCAAGAATAAGATAGTCAAAATGGTTAATTTTTTTCCCTGGGAGTTTCTGAAGAAGCCCCTTTGTTCATAAACCACTGGATTTTGGGAAGGAAGAAACAAACATCTCACAATATAAGAAATAAGGTGGATTTGCAGTATTTGATGGAGGATTATACCTGTAGCTTCATAAGTACGAAAAGAATGAAAGAGGATATATGGATATTCTTTTATCAAGGTTATATTGTTTCATACCTTATACCCTATTTAGTGAAGAGCATTTAGACATTTGAGTTGTTATTCTTCGTACCTGATGGATTCAGAAGTTATTAAAATATATATGCACATAAATATTGCCATCGGTATGTATGTACATGAATGGAATGGGGACTAGCCATATAGAAAAGTTTTGGAACATGTACAAGAAATAAAATCAGTATAGATTAGGTTACAACTGTTGGAAGAGTGATGGATGCATAATAAATAATCCATAGGTTAAGATAAGTTTATGCAAGTGATTAGGTGAGCAGCTGTGCACAATAAATGAACAGAAGAAAAAATCATTAATGATAATTTCAGAAGAGGCTAATGGTACCAAATTAAGTATTCATTATGAACTACTTCTTCAGATGTATTAATGAAATACATTTTATTCGTCTTACTATTGGATTAAGTCACTGGTATTTTTATTGAAACCAAGATAGCAAAAGTTCCTGCAATTCTTGTGGAATGACATATATGATATGAATGGCAAAATGAGTCTGTTTATGTCAATAAGCCCAACAAAACTATTTATTGTTCCTATCTGGAGGTTATTTTATCTAAAATACTACAGTAGAAGGGCAGCAGTGATAGAAGATGGTTGCACTTCACCTTCCTTTGTAACAGACCTGCACTTGTTTTGTGAATTCTCATTTATTCTACTGAAAGGTTAGATTTATAAAACCAAGCATAGCAGGTTTGGATCATTAGAACCTTGAAATGACGTATCTGCCTCTGCTTTCGAAGCATCTCTTAGCATTAGAAAACATGTCATTCTTGTAATGACTTATTGCAAATGTAAAATCTTGTTAGAGGAAAAATTTCCTTAAAAAATATTTAAAATAGTTATTCAATATATTTGTTTTACTTTGTTTCTAGTTCTGAAATCCACAGTTTTAGCAGGTTAGTTTTAGTTTCTTTCATATGAGGTATGCAATAATTGGATTTCTACGTATAAGAACTATCCTTCAAAACTGTTTCAGTGCATACTCACATGACTGATATCCTCATAACCATCCACCCTGAACTACATTCAACTTTCCTAAATGAGATTTTATTGGAACTGATTATGATTAGATAAATGGGTGACTTCACTAATGTATAATACACTTTTCAATTACAGAGTATATGTGATAATTTACATTTCTTGTTTGATGGTATGATATTTATGGGACATATTCTGGATGAGATCTGCTGCTGTTTATTTAATGGCCTTACTTTTCTCTTAAATTAAATCTCAAGTTCTTTCAATATATTTAAGTTTTTTGAATAAACAAAGACATTACAAATCCACCTTAATTTACCCTTCAGTGGAATTAAGCCTACTGGTGGATAAATTACAGTCCCCATATTTGTTGTCTAAGGAGACAAATTCCATCATCAGATTAACAAATGAACATAATGTAGATTGGAATAGGAATTGTCCCCAGTTACATGAGTGCAGAATCAAGCAGCCCTTATCAAACTGACAGATGAAAGACTGTTAAAGAAGAATAGAATTTCATGAAGAAACAGTATTTCTTCTTCCTTGCAGTAAATCGGATTTATTTTTATGCTTCCTAATTTTTTTACATGCAGAGATTTTGCAGGATGCATTGTTAATTTTGAGATATGAGAGAATTAGAGCATCTTCCCTGGCAAAGGACCTCTGTGCTGATGAAGAAAGAGATGTATTTCATGCACTTTTTTTTTGCTAATAACGTTTACAATGTTTCATCTGTTGGAAGCATCCAGAGAGACAGCATTGTCAGAAAGGGGAAACGGTCTATAGATATATCAGTAGATTGTATCAGTAAATAGCTTGTAAATTTTTCAGTAAATAAAAAGGACAAAACAACTAAAATTAAAACTGAGTCACACCTGTAATCTCTAAAAAAAATCAAGAATTTTCAAAACTTCCATGTTACAGAATTTAATTTCAAAGTGGGCAACATATTAGAGGATTCTATTTTTCTAATTAATGTGATCTCTTTGCCTCCAGAAGATCAACAAGGTTTCATGAAAGAAAAGAAAGAACTTTGCATGTAATATAGAGTAAAAAAGTTCAAGATATAGAGATTGATTGTGTTGGAAAACCATAGATGCTCCGTAAGAGTCTTTCCAAAAGTGTTAAATTAAAAAACCTCAAACCCAAATAAGCCATGCAACTGTGGTGAGGTATCCCCTTCACCTTCCATTGCTCAGTATTAGTTTCTTTTGGAAGTGTCTGCCTTAGCCACTACCAGTCAAGTACTGTTTACATAGCTTACATGTGACAATACTTACATTGACACATACATGGATGTCCTAAACTGGCAGAAATTCCAACATCCCTACAACAACATGTACAATGACTTTTTGCCTAGTCAGCATGGAACAGGCATATGATACTCCGATATTTGGTTTTTAATTCTCTAAAAAGATGTGGGGTTTTTTAATTGTTTTATATATACCTAATGCTTCTGCAGAAGCTTCGCAAAGAACTGAGAACACAAAACTGTATTTTTAAGAAACTTTAAAGACTGTGACAACTCTTCTTTTATTCTTTTTTTCCTCCCTTAATGGCAAACAACAGAGACAATTGGTAAAATATCCACTTCACATTCCAAATTTTCAATTTTGAGGTTTTTCTGCTTTCTAGGTCTATGTCCCTGCTCATTTCAGGGGGGCTTGAACTAGATGGTGTTTAAAGGTCTCTTTCAATCCAAGCTATTCTATAGTTCTAACTCACCATCATTATTTAAGATATCCATGTAATGCTTTTTGTAAAAGAAGGAGTAATAACATAAATACTTGGAGACTTCTATTCATTTAACTGACACAGCTCTTTAGGGAGGGGCATCCTGCTGCTTCTCTTTCCAGAAGTGTGAGGGAAAGACAAAGAGCCAAAGAATTGTCATTGTCTTAAAACTGCTGAAACACACTCATGCTATGCAGTAGGCAATCCTTGAGGGTTTTTTGTTATATCAAATTTTGATTGAGAAACAAGAATCTGCAAAATGTTAGGCTGAGGAGGAAGCTATACTATGAAATGATTTTGTGGAGGTAGTTTGCACCTGAAATCTGATGGCCATTTTCATGGCTTTCTGCAGCCCAGTGACAGGTTCTATCCCTTCTCATTTCTATAATAGAGAGAGGGCAAAGGCATGAATGAGAGACTGTGTCAACAAGGCTTTTAAGTAAGATGGATTTCTCTATGGAGAAATGCGATGAAGCACATATCAGTGAATGGGGAAAAAACTTGGTAGATCTGGAGATGATGCTATTATGTGAATAGCATAGCATAGGGAAGTTATTATGCCCCAGTATTCGACACTGCTGAGGCCACATCTTGACTACTGTGTTCAGTTCTGGGCCTCTCACTTCAAGAAAGACACTGAGGTTCTGGAGTGTGTCCAGAGACAGGCAACAGAGCTGATGAAGGATCTGGAGAACAAGTCTGATGAGGAGTGGCTAAAGAAACTGGCACTGTTTATTCTGGAGAAGGCTGAGAGGAGACAAGATCACTCTTTAGAATTATCTGATAGGAGGTTGTAGCAAGGTGGAGGTTGGTCTCTTCCCCCCAGTAACAAGAGACAGGACAAGAGGAAATGGCCTTTAGTTGCACCAGGGGAGGTTTAGACTGGAGATTGGGAAGAACTTTTTCCCTGAGATGATTTTTAGACACTGGCACAAGCTTTCCGGGGAGATGGTGGAGTCCCAATCCCAGAAGATGTTTAAAAGCTGTGCAGCTGAGGTGCTGAGGGACACGGTTCAGTGATGGGCTTGACAGTGTGAGACTAGTGGTTGGACTCAATGATCTTAAACGTCTTTTCCACCTGACATGATTCTATGATTCTGTGTCTGCAAGTTCTTTAATGTCAAAAGTTGTCTTACAGGAGAAACTTCAAGTTCCTCTGATATGACAGATGGATGCTGCCCTTCAGAAAAAAAAAAAAAAGGCAAGCAAACAATCTAGACTAGCTTGAGAAGCCCTGTAGAAGCTTACAGTGAAAGCTAAATTTCACCTTTGTTTTCTTGCTGTAAGGAAAATCAAATTTCAGAAAGTATGTCACTATGGACTTCAGGGAGTATGCACTGAATATCTGCATCTGTAGGCTGGAAAAGATACACAGTTTCATGCATGCTGCATTTGTACAGTTAGATAGGATACTTGAGAGGAGTGAAAGTATTTTCACCATCGATTGTGTTTGAAACTATAAAATTGTGAATAACCTGCCTGAGGACACCATGTGAATAACCTTGTGCCCAAGGACTGAATTGTATGTTTGTTGTAATTACACTATGCACCATCATTGCACTATGTGCCTGTACTACAATGAAACACATGTTTTCATCTATATCAAGAAATATTGTTAGAAGACAGGCAAAATATCAAATGTATAGAGAACAAAAAAGGTTTGGACATCAATGTCTATTCTGCAGGGGATTGATCTTTTTCATAGAACATTGGGCAGCATTGCTCTAGAGAGTGAATGGGTCTTCATGTCCAGGGCTTTTACTAGAAGCCTTAACAAGCTTCTGTCTGAACAATGGTTTGGAGTCATACTGTCATAACTCAGGCTGGAATAAATCCCTGGAGATCTGTAGTCCAGTCTCCTAATTGAAGTAGGATCAGCTGGGAGATCAGACTATGTTACTCTGGGCTTTATCCAGCTTGTCTTGAAAACCACTATGGTGTTACCCGAATCTTCTTTTCCCATTCTTTCACATGTTTGTATTACTGTCCAATTTTTTCTGTTCAGAAGTTTTATTTTGAGGTATTAGGAATTCTCTATTGAACAGCAAAAGCTGAAGGAAGCAAACCAAGGCACTTTGTAGGGTAACTAGATGTGCACGGCCTGGCACTCAAGATTTGTGAGCTGAATCTGACTTCTCTCTCTAAATTAGTTCACTGCCTTTCAGTAGCAAAGTACTGAAAATGTAGGTAATCTGATTATGAAAAATCAGCTACTGTGTAAAAGTAGAGTATATGCTTAAAGCTATATGAGGCGAAGCAGCTACATGAGTCTTCAAAAGATCACCTTAATACTTTTCCTCCTTTAACAGGACACCACCTGCTATTGAAGTTACTAACTAATCTGATTTTTTTTTAGACCAATTTCAGTGTGCGTTTTCATTGTGTATCAGTAAAAAGGAGTGTGTTTGTTCCAAAATTACCCTACTACAGCTAAATGGGAAAGCACATGTATTTGAGTCATATTGAGCTTGTAGTTTCTTGTACTGAAATAAATCAGGGATACTCCCAATAAGAAAATACTTATAAACAATAAACCTGATGCAAGTAAAAGGAATTCTGAGTCCACAGAATGTATTATTAACAGCATATTAGTGCACACATTGGCTGAGACACATAGGTAGTTTTGCACACTGTAAATAATTCTCTAGGAGTCAAAACTGAACATTGTAGGCAGAACCATATGAGCCATTTTATTTTTTTTAAAAGTACTATCCATTCATGACTCAGTGGATAACTGTTCTTAGATTTTAATAACCTACTAAATCAGCTGGGCAAAATCTTTCTGACTGGAGGATTACTGATGACCCGTGTTCCTGTTGTCCTCATCTAAACTGGTATCTGCGTGTATATATATGTATATATACAAAGCCTTTACTATCCCATTAGATTCCCTTTCAGAAAATTCTAGGCATGGTTGCTTTGCCCCATTGACTTAAATTTTATTCTTGTGCTTCTCCACAAAAATAACTTATTTTCTAGACTATCTTTGACTCTATAAGAACTTCCCAAGGAGCAGCCAAAAGGAAATTTGCTTCAAATTGAAATTCTTTAATTCAGGTATGATTATGCAAACAACCAGGTAGAATTTATTTAACCTTCAGCTAGCTGCTTAACCAAGCTGAAATTATTGATAGCCCATCAACAATGATCAAGATGGAGAGACTAAATGAAGAGATGACTTTTCTCTTTCTTCTCCAGTGATTGTCTCCTACTGTCCTCCCCCCCTTTTTTTTTTATAAGAGACATTGAGCTTGTAACAAGACTTGAAATGCCGTGTCAGCTCAGCTAGCATGGTCAAGGAGCTCAGCTGTAGAAGGGAAATAAAACTGTTAAGTTACAGCTGCCCTCCAATCAGTCACAGGGGTAATGATGTTTGGCTTTAGTCAGGTTATATGTCAGTAAATATACATCTCTCAGACAGCCTTTAAGACAGCCTTAAGATCATGCTTATTGTTTTATATAGATAGCGGTTGGATGCTGATATATGGTGGTCATAGGCCACTGAAATAAATTTCAGAACATGTAGCAGGTAAAGTTAATCTCAATAGAACAAAATGTGACTGTAGTTTTGATAGAATATTCATTTCATTGACAGTGATGGGATGTTTCTTCTCTGTTAGGTTTTGTGCAAATCACTCAAATTATTCCCCCCCTCCCCCCTTTATTTTATTCACTAGCTGGAGTGACCAATTACATTCAGTCTTTAGTGTAGAGTCTTGGCAAGTTCAAAATTCTAAATTCCAGCTTATAACCACCAATATGAGCTATATTCTGTTCACCGGCCCTGCTCACAGGAACATATGAATCAAATTCAAAGGTAAGAAGATCTTAGAATTCCAAGTTCTTCCAAGCACTGGAAAATCCAAATATCATTTATTTCGCTTGTGAGAGACTGTTGTCTCAGGAACCACACCAAAACAGACATTCAGGATTTACAGCACTATGAATTAAAATCTTACTTTAAAATCTTACTGTAGACTTAGATAAATAATTTTTACTATTTTTTTTCCTGATAAGGTTATTTAAGTTTCCACTTAAGCTTACTGCTAATAAATTTGTATCAAATTGCACTAAGTCTCTCAATAACATCATAGAGTTAACATGCAGCACTTAAATTTTTAAATAACATACATTGGGTTATGAAAGTCCCATCATTCCAATCTCTGCTCTTACTGGTATCCGGTATTACCATTCCACAGAGAAAGAAAAAGTAGAAATACATGCATTTAATGTAACACGAATACAGTTAGTCTAGAATTTGAGTAAGTCATATATGGTATTTATTTCATAAGCAAAACTTGCTTTAGGTCTTAGCATATAACATAGTTTTCATTTTTTAATTTAGGAAGAATGCGTTTTTAAGTCTCAGGTGAAACTAAAGCACCAAGCTGCACTATGGTGTAACAGCCTTTAATCCACATCTAGAATAACAAAACTGTTTTAGTTTAATTTAGTAGGATTTATCAGAGGAATGGCTTAATACTAAAGTTTTATTTTGCATCTTAAATGTTAAAAATATTCATTGAATTCAGGGAGAATTTGTCTGGATAAAGGATAAGAATGGAAAACCAACAGGATTGCAGGTAGAAAATGTTTAGAGGTTGATTTTATGTTGGCTGCTCAATGTTGAGCTTTGATGACATCGTTGTGCTGGGTTTTTGGTTTTTTTTTTAAGTTACTGTAGTCAATGAGCAGACCTTTGACAACGAACAAAACCAAACTCCTCCAGAGATTCAGGTAAGTCCAAGTTCATTATCAGTGAGAGCATTGCACAAGCATTGTGTGTATATTTAAGAGTGATTGACTTTTTGGAAGTGGGTATGAATTCAATTTTGTGTGATGCTGAATCTTGTCTACATAATACTTCGGGATATTTGCTTATAAGCATACATATACTTGTCACAATGTTTAATTATGTAAATGTTAAAGTGTTTGTTTTCCTATGTCTTAAATACTGGATTGCTTCTCTGAGAGGCCCAGCCTGTGTTCTATGGTCCCTCTGATACCTCTGAAACACTACCTAAAGGGTACAGAATTTGCCTAATATTATCTTCCAAAATAACTACTTTTTATGTGATTGAGACAAGCTCCACAGCTTTCATAGTGCTGTTTTGCTTTCACGTACCATCTCATGCATTCTAACAGCTGAAAGCTCCTGCTTTAAGCCCTGCAGCAGATGGTGTAGAAGGCATTGCACTCTGAGTTCCATCGTGTCCTTATACAAGCATTTCCAGTGGGGTCTATTGAAATATAGCCCGAAATTCTGTTAAGAAGGAACTTCAGGTTCTGTATGCATAAAAATATCTTGGATTATATGTCTTCTAAACACAATGCAGAATTATTTCAAACATCTTTAAATAACTTTGCTAATAACCTATCCACATTTCCTAGCAATAAGGCCTTAGATTTTTCCAGTCTCCTGCAACTAAAAAATAATGAAAAGATGATGACAATATCTGTGAAGTCAATACCAGTGAAGAGTAGTTCTGGCCTGATATAAAGATGTTGTCAGTTAAGTATACATGGCTAAATGTGTCTTAAAGCATAACTAATTCCACTGAAATGGTTATGTAAAATGAAAGCAAGCTACAGCATTTCATGAGGAGTACTTACCTGGCATTTTCTTTGTTGTCTTTCTTTTAAGTCTTACAGGCTGAGTTAGAAGTGTTTTATTCTAATAGCTTCAGGCTGTCTTAAATGGGCTAACAAATGTAGCTCTATGACATATCAGGTGAATTGATATGAGGAACATCCCATTTAACTTAAAATAGATGTTATTGCCCACTCCTCGATATTTGTTATTTTATCATAATTTAAATTTAAATGAAAATACCCTGCTTAATTAAAAAATAGGCAGCAGAAGTATTCTTGCATGTTGGAAAGACCCCCGTTGTTCATTTGATTTCCACTGAGAAAAAAACAGTGGACCACAAATTTAAGAAAATTATCACTGTGGCTTTGTAGCAGGCACTAACCTATTCACATATTTATGAACTTCTGCAGCTTGTGAATTTTTGGTGCATTTGCTGCACCCTAAGTTACCACTTACTGCCTTGTCTTGTCTTTGAAAATAGCCATTAAAACAAAAACTGTCATAGCTGTCCAGGTGTATTTGAAATATATGTGGTCAGTACGTTGGCTTCCTAAAGACAGATTTACCTGCATGTCTAGGATGTTTCAAATATCAAATAATATGATTTATAAAACATTGTGTGTCATATTAAGATTTTTAGATTCATTTTTAAAGGAAATACTTCTCCATTAGGGCAAAAACCAGGTTTCCAACAGTTCATGAAACATACTACTTGTATTCTATCACATGCAGCACTGACGAAAGATGAACAAGTCATCCATTGCCTCTATCTTTAAGAAAGAAGTTTCTTATTTTATTAATCATGCTGTATTAGATGTACAAAAGTTATTTTTTATTTGTAATCTAATCTGTAGACACAGGAAACAGACGTGTAGCTTTGAACTGTGCTATGTCACAGTTCTCTCAGCATCCAGGATGAGCTTTTTCAGAAGAATATAAAAAGACATATTTCTTGAATGAATTTTGTATTAAAAATGTATTTCAAGTTGGTGTTTTTCCTGTTTTGTTATCAAGTCCCCCATTTTATTTCCAAATTAGTTCTTTTGATAACTGGTAATATGGGTATGAAACAGGTATTCCTATAGTGTTGTATTTGTATTAGCATACTAACTGAACTGATTAAACAAATTGACTTAGTCTAACTCCAGGTACCCCCTGAAACATATACTGCAGTTCCTGAATCTCATACCATACATGTTTAAAAACTCTAAAGGTGAGTTAGATACCCATGTCTCTTCCTTCAGGTGCTCATTTCAAATCTTAGTAAGGACAAAATGTGGAAGCTCCTGCATCCACTGCTCAGTTTTTGTTCTGCTTCCTCATTCTAAATATGCAGAATTTATCACCTGACCTTGGTCTGTACACAGAAGGACAGTTATGAATAGATTCCAAGAATTATTGGTTCATTGACACCATGGTTGCCAGCTCAGGGAGGACTTTAGCCTGCCTTTTTTTCTCAGAGGGATTCCAGTAAGGACGGTGGTTAGGAAAGAAAATTTATTTTGATTTTATTTCCTGATGGCTGGAGCTGGATTTATTATTTTTTTATGGAACATGTTTCAAACAGAACACGAATCTGTTATCTGACTGATTACTAGAGGAAAAAAGGAGGGCTCGAGGCCTCCTAGTGGCACCTCTGCGTGCCTTGGGAAGAGTATAGGACTAGCTGATTCATCAGAAGTCTGTGCTGCCATTCAGTGGGATCTCGACCGGCTTGAGAGCTGGGCAGAGAGGAACCTCAGGAAGTTCAACAAGGACAAGTGTACTGGACATCTCCAGTGTCCTTACCTCCTGCCTGCACCTCAGCATCTGCTTCTGGACCACTGACATTTGAAATAGCATGTTGGGAGGATTTGCAATTTGTAGTTGCACTCTGAGAGCTTAACCTGGCCTGCACATAACACTATGGTTTCGCTAAGCTGACATTTCATAATGGAACTGTGCTAATGGTTCCTAATGGAAGTGTTTAGATAGACTGGTCTAAACTCTATGCTAGCACCTAACCTAGCCCTTTTTCTCCCTTGAGCCAGTTATTGACTTCAATAGAAAAGAAGTCAGATTAACACTGAAGAGTTTTGGGAGTGCCAAATTAATTGTATAATCATGGGCTCTGATATTTGTATTAAAGGAAATTCCTTTGTTTGCTTGGGTTTTATTAGTAATTAAAATGACAGTGGTTTGACTCTATAAATGCATGACCACTTTTACTTTCAGAAATTTCTTGATAGATTTTATTTATGGTGTTAGAGTATTCTGTAGTGTTATAAGTACAGGGAACATATGTTTTCTCGTAGATGTCAGGATATCGAAACAAAATTTTCACGAAGTCTGACAAATTTGCCTTTAGGTAGCATTTATACAAGTAGATGTTTACCAAGCAGGCCTTAGTCACAATCATTAATTGGACAGTTTTAAAGACTTTTTAGAAATGTCCTACACTCATCTGTCTACCTGATGTTTTTTTCTCCCCCTGTCCCATAGTGTTAAGAGGCTCTTCAAAGGTAGACAACTAGAGTATGTAGATGATAGTAATTTGTGAAACTAAGACCACTGGATTTGCTTCATTTTTCTGGACACGGGAAAACACAAACAAAACCACCTTGTCTGCTCTACAACCAATTGATTTTGACAAAATTGGCTACAAATTATTTAGTCTATATTCTATAGTGTTTTCATTTTAGAGTTAAGCTCAGAGACTGTAATATTCATAGTGCAGCTGTTATATTTGCTAAATGCTGAGCCAGGTCCTAAGAGAAAATGCTTAAATCATCAATAGAAATGTAACAGATTTTACCTTTTAAATCTGCCAGGAGAATTTTTATGAGACGGAGATGGTGAAGAACATTATTTTTTTTAATCTCAGATGGTATTAATTAATCTATACTCAATACAAGGGGATTTAATTTTTTTTTACCAATAGCTAATTTTCATTCAAAGAAGATGCTTTTGTATTCTGGGTTTGTACAGCACTTTTAAAATATTTTTTATAAGATGTCACATATAGTGAATGACATTTCACAAGCTTTTTGATGTAAATGTCATCAGTTGAAAAATTCCAACTATTATCAAGAAATCCTTTACTTGTGAAAACTGAGTAAGAAATAAGTGTCTGTGTTTGCCAGGACTATAAATAGGCATGAAATTATTCAGATAGTTTCCCTATGATCATCATATGTTAACTTTCATCTAGTAAGGCCTGTTTCAGGAGAGCACTTAGATAGGTATTTCAAGCTATCCACTTCTGTAAGCATGTGATTAAGAGCTTTCCTGAAGAGCGACCCTTAATTATCATTCTTATGACTTAAATAGGGTTGGCTATGTCTGCACAGGTACTTAAGTGGTGAACCAAGGATTCAGCTTTTCAAATTAACACACTAAAGGTTTGTATTTTCCTCAATTAATGTATTAAATTCCTTCCTTCAGAGAAGAAGAAACATTTTAAACTGTCTTTGAACAGTTTGTCAGGGACTGCTCTTTCATAACTTCTCTTCCCCTCTCGGTCAAGTTTATAAAGCATCGAGTTATAGATCTCTGAATTTTCTATTACAGATTTTACTATTGGCCAATTCTGACTGTTCTTCTGTTTAATATTTGATCAGCGTCTGGAAAGGCTTGCATCTGAAGGAAGCATATGATCAGTAATGGCTTTGATATTTTTTGTCCTGCTGAAAGTTGTCTATCTTTTAGCAATATTTTTAAGGTTATGAAATTGCTTCTGTGCCTACCTTGTATTGAGTTTCAAAAGCTTTAAGTCCATACATGGCATCCTTAGTGTCAATGTTTCCTTATCTTTTTTTTTCCATTTCTTCCTAATTAAGTGCGTATTAACATCCAGAATTATAAGCAGTTCTCCTAAAAGCTTGCTAAAGCTTGCTTTTTAGATTTTTGTTCTTATTTTTTTTTCTGCTGATTTAAAGAAAACACATTAAAACACTTCTGACGTAAAAAGTGGATCTCAAGGCATATGTCTAACTTAAAATGATTTTTAAAAGCTCCTGCTTTATAATGATTTTACAAAAAGTAAAAAATTTCTCTGACTGTGATTAGGGATCAGTATGAAATTTTTAACACTGATATAGCTAATTCCCCTGAAGGAAGCACAAGTGTTTAAAAGCACCTGTTAAAGCACTATATCTTCGTGTATGCCAGAATCCTTGCTGCCATGATAACATTAGGAAAAAAAACCAAGTCTCACTCTGTTCTATAACTACATTGGTGTGATTCTTCAGTAGTGATTATTACTTCTATACTATTATAGATTCTTAATGGCAATATGATAGTCTGTAGAAAACTATGGAAATAACATTTGGGGCTTTTTTTACAGATTATTTTTTAAGAAGAAAACAAAACCTTCCAGCTGTTTTTCTTAGAAATAATACATTCCAACACAGAGAAGTCTTCATGAACTACTAATACTAGTAATTGCTTAACATTTCATAACACGCAAGAACTACACCAATGTCCAGGAAATGGGGGGAATGTTTCCTTATCGTAATTTCTAAGTTTACATAAATGATCTGGTAGTATAGGTTGAATTCTGTACAAAAATTACTAATTCAGCATTTTTACTGAGATTGACAAAAGATATCTTAGCAATATCTGTGTATGAGTCTTTGGATCAAGCTCTTTCTCTGTTCATCTTCGCTGAATTTTCAACGCTTGTAAGTATTTTTCTCAGAAGTCCTTAGCAATCTACAGCTTATTCTTGTACCAGGGGAAAAACAGAAATAATGTGAGGAAAAAAAAAATCTGGAAAAGTACTTCCTTAAGTGCATATCCATAATTCAGACAGCCTTTAAAAGGTTGATGTGGTTTTGTTGTGTCTGTGCAACAAAGGCAGGCTTTGTGCCAAGTATGGATAGTACTCTGGGAGGAATGGAACTCAGTATCTTCATAGTATAATCTTCTAAATACTTACCAGAAAACAATTTATTAGCTACTTTAAACAGAAGTTAAACAAATCTCAGCTGGCTAGAGCCAAGGTGGATATGCCAAACAATTTTTTGCCAATCTATCCCATTTCAAATGCAGATAACTGGTGTGCAAATTTATCTTATGACTATGAAGATAGTAGGCTTCAGGTATTTTCACAGATTTCTGTACAAGTTCAATGTGACTAATAGTCACTGCAATCAGCACTTTTGCACAGTTACTGCTGAAAATTATACTATGAAGATTGCTTTATGATTCTTCTCAGAAGGTGTTTCCTAGGCTATCTTTCCAAAAAAGAGTCAAGTGTGTTACAAGATGCAATTAGTTAAAAATTTCAACTTTAAAAAGTCTTATGGAGCATTTAAAACCTCATCTAAACTGCAGTCTTTAATCACATGGGTGTCGTGCACAGACGTGATCTTTAGGAATTTAGTGGGATACTCTCACGAATAAAGGTTTCCAGAACTGACCTCTATTTTTCTTGTGCTTGGTTACTGAAACATAGAGGTATTTTTATTAATTAAGATGAATTATTTTGATATTTTCCACAGGCAAAGTTTCTGATGGCAAATGTAATATTATTTTCCAAGATATTTGTCTTGACTCACAGATGGTGTTTCATCACTGTCCGAAAAGCTTCTTGTGTAGTTCCCAGTAAAGCCTCAGGAATGTTTAAGCGCCTTACTGGAGCAGAAGTTGGTTTAATTGGGAGTCAACAGACATTTTAAACCTCACTACCAAAAAAAAAAAAAAAAAAAAACATAAACTTAAAAAAACAAAGCAACTCCAGACCTGAGTATGAGGAACAGGAAAGTCTCTCTCCAACACTACAAGGAATAATTAAGCTGTAAATTTAGTCTGTGTTTACTAAATGGGAAACAGTAAATTTTACTACAGGCTCCCTCCCCACACATACACTTTATCTATCTAGATAAACATAATTAAGTAATGGATGATAGTTTGTTAGCATTTTATTACACATGTTTGCAAGGGCATTAAGAATAATCATAAAATGCATAACAAATATTGTCGGTATTGAGATTTTCAATAGTGGAAAACGTGACTTTTTAAAATCTGGGCTAGAAACATGTATTCCTACAAATTAACTATTCCTCTATGCAGAACAGCAATTGAGATGCTGCTGTCTTAGTTGATTTACATACACTAATTGCTAATTTCTGTTAAGCACTGAACAGTCACCTGCTCACTAATATTCAGAAATTAATATTTTTAGAGTGCTGTTATCAATAAATAGTAGGAAATATTAAATTAACTCCAGATTTTAGCAAAGAAATTGGATTATCTTTTTGTTTAGGGACCTGTTTGCTGCTTTGATATTCAAACAAAATGACCTAGTGAAACAGTCAGAATTTACAATATTTTGTAGGTGTTTATTATGTAAGTGTATGTATATATTTATGCAATGGTAAAAGTTTCAAGCAGACAAAGATTGAATTTTTTTTCCCTGCACTTTGACTAAATCACATGATCAAAGTATCTCTACTAAAGCAACTCATTTATCTGGCTGAGAAATAATTATGTTCATGTTTTGTTGCTGAACTTTTAAAGCATATCAAATTATCCATATACAGGACCTACAGGAATAATCCATATTTATGGATAATGCAGTTCAAAGGAAACTCTGAGCTGGTACTTGTAAAATTCCTCACAGCTGAACTTGCCTAAAAAATCATTTAACAGCTTTAGCTCACTAGCATATGGTTCATCTGTATCTTAATCAATGCACAGCTACAGCATTATAGGCACAATCTGCCTTGCCAGCCTGTGACAGAGGGAAGCCATAGGCTTCACCAAAAATGAAAACTAGAAATGCTAAGCCATAGTGCAATTGACAGAACCTGTACAGGTTTCACAACATCACATGTAAATTTATATGACTTCATTGGCCTTGATTCAGCAAGGTACTCACAGCCAGGTTTAAGCGCAGCAATGTTCACTCTGCTTCTCAGTTAAATATTACAGTGAGTTGAGGTCTTTATATGGGTCTACGTTAGATCCTATTTACCTATTTACAACACACAAACAGACATTCTGGCTCACCTTGCTCTTTTACTTTTTCCTAGGTTTGGTAAAAACTTTTCAAGTCCAGGACAGACAACCCTGACAATTTAAGTACAAACTTTTGATACATGCTAGAAAAACATACAGGAATCCATATTCTGCTTCGATAATAGCGTGGGGGGATTGTTTTACCAACAAGTTCCTCAATTTTAGAAACTCACTTCTGTATTTGACTTCTGAAAATAACAAGATAGCAGGTTTATTTTTTTGTTTGTTTTGTTTTGTTATTATTGGGATAGTTGTCATTTAAGAATTTCTAAATTAAAAAAAAAAACCTCAAGCCTCACAGTGCCTTTACGTTCTTTTAAGGGATTCTTTCTTGTGTACATATGTAGTTCAATTTTCTAGAAAATGAAAAAAACTGGCAAGAGAAATATATTCTTCTCTCTGCTTAGCTCATTGTGTTTTGAGGAGTATGTTCAGAGATAAGAGGGTCTCTATGCTATTGCCCAAGAAATAAACATGTAGAACATGACATAATGAAGTAGTAACACCCTGCCATACAAGAGTAACAAATGCATACCTTAGAAAATGTTTTAAAGATAAGCATTATTTCTGTTACACTAAGGCATTTGCTCAACTGAAGAGGTACAAACCCACCAGTACTGGAATTTCAAGTGAAACCTCATCTCGTTCATGGTCAAAAGGCCTGAATTCTGCTCCTGTTATGTTTCTATTGAGTCCTCTGAGAACAGACTGGAATCCAAGAAGCCATACTTTAAGAGGTTAGATGTCCAAATAACCATGCAGTATGACTCTGAATTTGAGACATTATTTCTGCAGTTTTGATGATAAACATCTTACGTGGAGCAAAATCATAGTAACTCAATCTGATGGACATAATTAATTCTTTTTTTACCTGGGGCATGTATGTTTTAACAAACAGTGTTGCTTGTTTATTACTTACTGTGATATTTCTGATATTAATTATTAGCTTGAACAGTACTTCATCCCAAAAAGATGTGCAAAAGCATGCATCAGTCTCAAGCTTGAATGCATTGATGCAAAGATTTTGAATTTCCTCCCTCTTTGTATTGAGAAAAATTTTTGAAGATTGTAAATTATTTAAATAGGGTGAAGACAGCAGTTCATGGCATTATACAGTTCTGGGCTGTCCTTTTATAACTCAATCTCACTTAGCTTTTTTTTTTTTCTTTCCTTAAATGAATATTACCTTTTGTCCTGCATGAAATGTTTGCAACAAACAAATCTCACAAAGAAATCCCAAATTAAAGCTATCAAAGCTAAGTTGCTGATTTTTTTTTTCTGAAAATAGATGATATGTGATTCTGATAAAGTTTAATTTTTAATTTGTTTAGACCTAACTCTTGAGGCAAAAACTGTAGTGGCACAAGTTATAAAGGGCAAAATCGAAAAGAAATGTTCCTGAAAATAAATATTCTTTTTATATGTCTTCGTAACAATAGTGTCTGAAGTCCAACAATTACAGCAGTTGATTCTTAAGATCTTTCATGAGAGATGGTTATGTGGTTTGTGTCTCCAGGTCTGAAAATACTTCAGGATGGATCTTCTACTGAAGATGAGCACCAGCTTTCAGTGTAGTTCAGATGCTATATAGATCTAAAATTTAAGTTTTATTTAAGTTATTGACTGCTAAAATCAGAAGCCCCTTTAAAATAAGCAACCGAAAGAGTAATTGTATAAGTGCCACTGAAGGTGCTATGGGCTAAGAGCAGAAAATAGCAAGAAGAGAACTAGAGAACTGAGGCGCTTGTCTCTGATTTGCATAAACATTCAAATGATGTTTAAAATGTTTGTCCTTTTAAAATACTCATGTGGTAGTATAAAGGCTAGAAATCACTCTTGGGAGAAAAATATCATTTGCGGCTGTTAGAAGGCAAGTTAACAGTTTACAACTTTGGTGAACTTTGAATGTATTCCATGTTCAATTTTTTGAATAAGAAGTGTAAATAACAGGCCATTTTGGAATATAATAAATGATCCCTTCCAAAGTCTAATGATAGCTTACTTTAGTTATAGCTGTTCTTTTATAGCAATAGATAGCTTTAAAAAAAGTCATTCTCACAGCATACACATAATTTTAAAGAGCGGGAATAAAGTTTTGGAGCAAGTCCATTAATTTAATTTATAAAAGTATGACAAGTACTAGGAACATCTTTGATAGTCTAAATCTCATCCTACACAGGAAGCTGCCTTATCTTTTGGTATTTCAGTTTGCACATCTTACTGTCTTCACGGGCATTCCATGTTCAAGAGGTTTCCTTTCTACTCAGAGTATTGCTTACCGTCATTGATCAAATCTCATCAATCAAATTCTAAATATTTATAATGCAGGTTTAAAAATAACAAGATTATTTTAAAATGTATTCAGTCTATATTACAAATTTTCCTCTGAATTTGAAGTCTCTGAAGATTCACATTTTCCAGATTTTTACTGGAACCCTAAAGAGTAATATATAATTTTTTTAAAGCCAAGTAAAGCACCGACTCCCCCTTAATCACATAGCTTTGGAAGTGGTAAATTTAAAACCCAAAATTTATCATATAATCGAGAGGTAAAAATAATGCAGCTATATTATTAACTCCAGCATTACTGTGGTGTTCTCTACCTATATTCTAAGTAGATAAATATTTTCAACCAAACTAAGCTTCAGCTGTTCTGGGGGGAAAAAAAAATTAAAAATCATGTTCTCTTCAGAGAAATACAGGCATCTTTCTGCCTCTGATGAGGATTTTGCTTTGTGTTCAGATCAAGACACAGAAAGCAGAAGGATAAAAAATATTATACACATTATGATGCTGTTTGCAGTTGAAAGAAATCATAAGATGCACTTCAGTTTGAAACAACAAATATCAGCCTTGGAAGAAGAAAACAAAAGCTCTTTTATGATAATATCTGTCGGCGAGTTGGTCCTGCTCTTGCTGTTGTAATAATAGTGTCCTATCACCACAGTATGTGAGCATGTTGTATNCCTTGCTTATCTTTTTACTCCCATTTCGCTGGGGCCTCTGCCATCCTAACGAGAGTGGGGGTGAATGGGGACACTGAGCAAGAGACTGTTGTGGTGCTGCTGTGCTAGCTGGGCCAAACCACAACAAGGGACTAGAACCATGCAGAAACTCTCCAGTTAGAGTTGTGTCCAAGGAAAAAAGAATCACTTATTCTGAGTGGGTATTTTTTTCCTTCAAATTTTACTATGTGGTCAGATTTATTCTAGAGGTGAAAACTATGACATACTTGCTTTTCCGCTTCATGCTACAGGCTATCAACCGGCACAGCTTATACTGTACTTTTTGCATGACTATGTTTTTTTTACAAAGTTCAACTTTTCGTGATAGTTCAAAAGATGAAAAACTATTTATGGAATAAACAGCAACAAAAGCTAAACAACTATGCACAGCATAATGGGATTTTAATGTATTCTTTTTGTCAGTATAGTGTATTTCTGTGATAATTTTATGTGACAGTGTAATTAAACTGGAAAACAATTCCCATTTCCTATGTATTTTATCTATTTATCATCATTTATTTCTTTACTTTCTTGCGCTGCTATAAATATTATTGTAAGGAGAGTTAAATAAGTTAAACCAATGCAATTACTTTTACAGATTGAAATTAACTTCATATATCAATTTATACTGGTTTGTATACAGCACCTACTATTTGCCCTGTACAAATAAATGCATTTGTTGTGGTATATTTATAGTGTCACTATGGTTTCCATGTTTGCACTCCTTCTGACTAATGTTCTAGATGTTAAAACTTGACATTTTAACAGTATTCTCAAACGATTTCATTCATTATCAAATAACCATTTATTACATTGTGGCAATTTCAAAGCATTTACTGGACCATCTAGACATTGCTAAATAATGATTTATCAAGGAGTGTGCAAATTTTAGTGCTTATTACAGCAAATACAAAAAGTAACATTAAATAGTGACTTGACAACAGCTCTGACTAAATTATTTTTCTTTTTTTAATCTTGATGAGTCATATTTAGTAATAGCAGTTTGTAAATGCATTGGAAATTGAGCGCAATATTCTAGAATGCTCTCTTGCATAAAGCTCTTTCTTATTTATTCAATTCCTGTGCATGCTTGGGGGATAAATTGAAGACTGTGAGACCAACAGACACATCTTACTGCCTCATTATTTTCTTATGATGCGTATGATGCCCCAACCTTGTCATGTGTGGTAGTGCTTTTCAAACTATATTTGACTTATGAATCTAACAAAGTCCACTTCTAGCCAAATCTGTACTTGTTTTTGTGAATAGCAGCAATGTAAAGGATTTTCAGTTCTACTTTCTGGAAAAATCTTTTCCTTCCCAATGTACTCACCAACAAATAAGACTAATTTAATTTCATATGTGACCAGTTGTCTGCAAAATGCTCTGCTTGTATCTCCATTTTTTATTTCCTCTACTTCTCTTGAATAGTAGTATGTCTGTGAGAGAAAAGATACCCATCACTGATAATTAGGTCTCTGGAAGTATTTAGGTGCAAACTTCAAGGCAGTTGTATTTGAGGGAGACATTCCCATTCCCAGGGATCTCATTAATCATTGCAGTGCTCACACATTCGGTTCAACATTAAGTAAATTGAAAGGCTTAAATATTACAGAGGATATTCATAGAAAGAGTTTCAATGTCTTGGGAGTATTCCCCGATTGTGAGGTTCATACATAGACCATAGCTGAACAAATATCATTAACACTGAATTTAAATGATCCATAAATCAATAGTTTGGTATTATTTATTTCTACTACAGTAACATTAAGTATCTCTGAATAAAGCCTTGGCCTCACTGTGCAAAGCCAACAATTTTACATCATCCTCAGTTTGGTTTAAGCCAACCACTGAATTTTAAGTGGTGCCATATGATGCCAGAATAAGTGATCCATTACACCCATGTCCCTGCTTATTTGAAAAAAAAAAAAAAAAAAGCCTTAGAAAACTCAAACAGACAAGGATAAGCATTTAAACATCACAGAAGGTCAGGCTGAGTTCAATCACAAGTCAGAGCTGTAGGTCTGCTCAGAATCAGGTACCTCAGATTAAAGCACTTTGGGTACAGATGTGTTTATAACCCAACACTTTAAATAAGACTAATATAAGTACCAGTGTGTTTGCTTCCCTTTATTTTAATCAGTCTATATGACAAAAATCCTAAGATACTGAGGTAAGTTCACACCCAACTCTGACTGACTTAAGAATTAACGCTGAGATGACTGGTTTTGTTATCCCATTTCCAGCCTCCTTCTCTCCACTATTCTGCCTCCTGGAGATATCTGTTTCTTGATTTCCACTGGTTAAGCTGGTCTTTGGCTTCTTTTTCACTTATCTCAGATTTTAGTTTGGGGTTGTTTTTTTTTTATTTTGTAGAATTGGTATGTTACATTAACAACCATCAGCTATTAAGTGCCAGAGATGAGGCCTGAAAATGGCAAAACAATTTTTTAAATATAATCAGGTTTAACAACACTCCATCTCAGAATTCAGAAGTGTAAAAAGAGAGTTACATTTCTCCATAATCAAAGATACCATTTCTATGTAGCCAGCAGCCTAGATGTAAGGGAAGGAAGTTGTCAAGGCCAGCTCTTTGCTCACTTAAGGAGATGTTATACAAAACATTAAACCCAATGAGGGTATCTGTCAAAATCTAAGAGACTCCATCTCTGCTGTTATCTACCTTCCATTATGGATTAATTTGGCACTAATTACAAAAATGATTTAATTTAGCTAATTTCAAAAAATAGTTTTTGAAAATTAAAATTAATGGCTAGGATAAAGTCTAAGTATTCTAACTGAATAAAAGCTTAGCAATGAAGGGCCAGGGACTGACAGAAAATTCTTAGTGGGAATTATCTCAAAAAATTGCATACAATACAGAAAGCAACAGAGAAACAACAATGAATTTAAAGAAGAATATGACAGGTATCAGTGGAGGAAATGTCAAAGAAATGGTGTACCGATGCAATTGATGGGGGAAAAAAAAGAATTTGAAGCATTTTAGCTCTAAAAAGGACTTTGAGACTATTTTTTAGATCTAAAAAAAAAACCAGAAGAAATTTGAAAAGTTGTATCCAACTAAGTGGAACCTAGAAAATCAAGTATTTCTCAACTATGTACCAGACAAACTGGAGAATGTGATTTTTTGAAGTAGTCAGTCTCTCCATAGGAGGTTTGTAGCTCAAAAGTTAAATTTGCACCAGCAAATTAATTCTAGTTTTGTGGTATTCTTCCAAGTCCCTATTTCTGATAAAGACACTGTATAACATGATAGATACTCATGTGCACCAGATGGTACAAGTCCCTGATGAATCATACACCAGCTGTGCACAGCCAGCTTACAACATGCTCCAACCACACTTCCTCTTCCCTCTCACTGTGTACCCAGCACAGCAAGGCTGTATCGACATTCAGGCTCATGAGTATTCAAAGCAGCAGAACATGTGTGTTGGAGGCTCTCTGCACAGCAGGCATATGAAAAGTGACAGCTTTCAGAGCTACTTGCTTTAGTTTCCTTCTTTGCCAAACTTAACAGGAGAAAGAAATGCAAAGATAGTCGTCTTTGTCTATTTTGCCTGTTTTGTCCCAGAGGTTGGAAGGTTAATGTTCTCCAACATAGAAAGAATATAGTTTCTCTTGTCTTTATATTTGCATTAAATGAAAGGCGGCTCTTTCAACAGCATCAACCTAGTGCCACCAGACTTGCCTTGCTATACAGTACAGTAGGAAACCTAACTGCCCCAGAAAGGTACAAATGCTTGCTTCCCTTCTGCTCTTGTGTACCTACCTAATGTCATTAGCAATGTGTACAGATTGCAAGAGAGAATAAGGTTGATCTTGACACATGGTTAATTAAGACATTACAGTTAGCTATTTGCTAGGCTGACTCAGGGGAGTAATAATAGGATATGGAGTCTTTCACCTGAAGTTCAGCCATTCTAACTCCCAAATTCCCAGGTAGTGATCACTAATTTCTCATTAATCTTGGCACAAGATGAGTCTGACTCCACTCAGGCATGTGGATGAGTTCTTAGCACATGTCTGTAAACAAGGAGTGTCAGTGTCTCTGTTAATTAAATTTCAAATTGAAGAACCCTACTGCTCATAGCAGAAGTTGATGCCTCTCTATGGCATTTTTTAAACTCCTCTATTGTTGTTGTTGTTGTTGTCTCCAGACTCAACAAGCTATCATCATATCAGCAGATACAGATTTAGGTTTCAAACAGTACAAATTGCTGTCTTTAGGTTCCCCTGAAAGACAAAGAACTAATAGTAATGCAACCATAAAAGCTGGAAAAGCAAAGTTTGAAAAATGCCTAACTTAACACCTAAATTATAATGAATCTGCAAAAGGCCCCTAATTTCATGATTCTACCTGTACTACCAAGAATGCAAAGAATCATTGGTTCTTGACATGTTTTCTTGCCGAAGGGCAATTACCTCTTCTGTATGCATTGCCTTAATCATGTCGTGTCCCATAAATTTGCATGTCTCCCAAGGAAGCACAGTGCAGTGCCAGCAGCCTGGCAGGCCAGATCAAAACAATTTCCTAATGTATGTTTACATCAGCTTTGGCTTCTGAGCTGCTTTTGCTCTAGTTGTTCCACAAAATAGTGTGTTGCATCAGGAATAGGAGGTGAAATAAGCAGAATATGGATGGGTACATTGTCCTTATCAGGATTGGGCAATGTTTTCTAGATTAATGACCTGCAAATCCGATACACAAATTAAACCACATGCTAGATATAAACACAGTCCTCAGAGATGAGCTTGTTGTCACAGAGAAGGAGAAAGGGAGGGAGTGCATACACGTATGTGCAACGGTGGGGGTGTAATGAATGCCAGCTCCCCTCCCGACTCTCTGGGATACGTGAGAATGACAAACTCTCTGAGGAGCAATTCCTTTGACTGGTTTGTTGAGGAATGAAAACTTGTCACACTGCCAAGAATAAAACTGCTTCTGGGCTTAGTTTTGAATTTTATAAAGTGAATAAGTGAAAAACGTATACACATTCACTTCAGACCCAAGTCATGAATAATTAAAAGAATATATAATTGTACCCAGTTTTCCCCTCAAGCTCAACCAGCAAAGCTATATTCTGTCCATGTAACAGGGTACATCATGTTTTTTTCAGAAACTGCAAGAAGTGCACTGAGCCAAGTATTGCTGGATTTATTCTGCACACAAGTTTGAATAACAGCCTGACCATCAGAACACACAGAAACACAAACTCAGAACTCAACAGTTTCATATGAAGAAGTTGAAGAAATTTGCATTGTGCATAAATATTTTCCTGGTGTGATTCGTCCACATGATATTGGATTTCAACCACAATATGACAAAAAACTGTATTACTAGTAAAATGTTATGCCAGGCTTTAAACCAAGAGCGCAAATGGCAAATATCAGACATTTTTACAAGACATAATAAGAAAAGAATGTTTACCGTGTCCAAAATACTTACGCAGAAGATAATCTTAGGAAGCAGAAGTTATATATACCTGTATGTAACTATCTCCTTTTTCTGAGATGGCAGACTTTCTAGTTCAAATTAAAGAATGTAAGTTAACAGTATACAGCCACACTTTTGTCTGCAGGTCTACTGGTGTACTGGAATTATGTAATGGTATTTTTCTGGAAGAGGCAGATGCAAGACATCTCCTATTGCTTTTATGTTTCCATATTATTCCCACAATTGAGAGGAGTGAAATTTTGGATCTATTTTTCTTGAGGGCATAGTAATTAGCAAATATGGTATTAATAGCAGGGTATTTAGTACCTTTCATTTGCAGATTCAGAAATCTTATTTGAATACTAATGCAGAACATCAATAACTTCTGTAAACAAGATAATTATTATATCCCTCCCCAGATGTTGATATGAAGATTCTCATGGCTAGCAAGCTGGCTCTTTCTCTCATACTTGTATGACTGTTGGTATCTAACAAACTGTGATGATCTCTGACAGCAAAAATATGTATTAAAAGCTGGAAATCATGCAAACAGAGGATGAATAGGTTCTCTTTTGTATGCGTGGAACAGCTGTGTCCTTGAAATGGCAAAGGTCTGGGGTTTGGTTTGATTGTTATGAAAGGTGCGCATCCTTCCAATTTTTGTACTTCTCTAGCTGAATTCCAAACACAAGATCTTCACTTAGACCTCACTTAAACCTTGACTTCTTTTCCACAATGAGGTATTTGTTCAGAGACCAAAAAAAGGCAGGAAAAAAAGGAGTGCTAGGAGATGTGAAGTGCAAGACTGTTTCTTAAGCAGCTCTTAAGAGCTAGTCTACTACAGCAGCATGAGGTGTTTCTGAGGTAGCTCAGAGAGGTTTGAGAGAAAGTACATGGAAAGACTGTGGTGAGGATCACTTTCTAATCAGTAATTTACCCCATGATATGCAAAGATAATGCAACTCAGCTAGCTACAGTATTGTGACAACTGATTACAATAGAATGGCTTTAAAGAGGTGACAATATACCTGACAGGAATATCAGAAGCAAGGCAAAATACTACACAGCACCTACTTTCTGTCCACATATCTGAAAGCTACTATTTTATACCATATTGCTCTTGTCATTTTGTACCACAGGTGTCTAAGGCAGGAGACAAATTATGCGCATGGGCTACAGAAGCAGAAGTAAGACACACACTAAAACCTGAAAAAAGGGCAAAATAAAGTTGGAAAATTTCCAGTATTTGTACTTCCTGTATATGGAAATGGCAAGGAGGAATTCTATACAAACGGAGTCTCTACATCCAGCCTCACAAAGACAGATTTTTAAAATGAATGTTTTAAAATTCCATTTCTGAGCTATTGTTTGAATCACTTGAAAGGGGAGCATTTTTAATCTAGGTGTTGGGTTTTTCTTTTTGGATTACTAGGAAATATTTTTTTATTAAGTAAAATGGGAAAAGATCATTTAAAAAAGGTGAATGTATTCTATTCTATTGTTTTTGATGGCTACTTTCTATTTAAAGGTTAATTTTTAATTATGTCAGACACAAAATTGTGTAACAGCTGATTTTTCTCATGTAAAGGACAAAATTCATACAACAGAGCATTATTCCTTCAAGTCCATTCTCTTTGACAAATCTTTCATGTGAGAAACTGCTTATATTTGCAATTGTCTGATGTTTAAAAATAGAATTATCCAACATTCCCTAGTAGTTGGCTTTGACCTCTTGTTTGCTTGTTTTCTAGGTTACATTTGAACACTTGACAGTTTTCTAACTATATCGTGCCACCTCGTGTAAGAGATGGGAAATTGCACAACTTTGCTGACCATCATGACGAGAGATTCATGGTGTCCTGAAGACGACATTTGTGTATTTTGAAGGCAGTTTGAGTTTATTACAACAGAAGTGCATTTACAAAAGCATTACAAAGTATTTAATATGAGACAATTTTTCTTTTGCTGGAAAACTTTTAACCTTTTGATTTAGTAAGTCATGGTGGCCCTTTATTTATTACTGCTCTGTTGAAAGATAAGGAAGATTATCTATTGGATAACAAAGTGATTCTTTACAGCATAATTTAATCTTATTTTTTAAATTATACATACCAGAACTGAATGGTACTGATTCAAAATCTGTACTCTGACACTTTGCAAACTTAAATTTGCTGATAGTATTAGGGGTGTTCAGGCATCAAACGAACAGATAAATTTTGACCAATGTTAACTGTGCAGCCCTTAACAGGGAATTTCTCTTTTCTGCAACGCAATGTTCCCCTCTAAGAATTGCAGACACCGTTTATCTTGTACAGTTAGACCCAGCTCGTTCTGGGACGTTTCCAACTATTCACGGAATTAGCAGGTTGGGATCTGCCGTTCAGTCTTCAATACCTAGGCATCATTCACCTTTGGGCTGTCTGTGGGTTAGTCATGTGTCATTAGCTGTGATCGAGGTAGTAGCTGTTTGTATAGTGCAACAATGTGTTAGCTGCAAGTTTTAAACCTTAGCCAAAACCTGCTCCCACCTTTACTCCTCCCAGTAAGGGTGACTGCCATTACTAATTAGGCACGTAACAATATTACAGAGTTCTCTCCAACTTCCAGGGTTTCTATTGGGCATATGTAATAAGACTACATTTTGTCGTGCATCAGGACAGTATTTTGGATGCTGTCTTTATACAGCTGAAGTCTCGGTTTCAAATGCTGTGGAGATTCTGGATTTTTGCTGCGCTAACTCGGCTGCCACCGCCTCGCCAGTATGTAATGCTGATCTTCTCTGGTTTTATCCTCACGGAGAGGGTTCCACTTTGGAACATCTGCTCGTATTCTCCCGCGTGCCTGAAGCCTCAGGCACAGCACGCTAGCCTAGTACACGGATCCTAATGAGCGAGCTTTATATGCCATTCCGTGTCCCGTTTATCGAGGCGCAAGGCTTGACGCTTCGGTTAACATTCCGCTGACGAGCGGCTGCCCGGCCAGGCGGCGGCGGAGGGGGCTGCGGGCGCCCAGGAGCGGCGGCGAGAGCGGGAACCGCGGGCAGCTCAGAGCCGCCCGAACAGCGGCGCGCGCCCCGCCCCGCCC
>WBNH01012091.1:15746-32941 GCA_013401255.1 Urocolius indicus | reverse complement strand
TGGCCCTGTGCTGGACTCTCTAGGAATTCACTCTTGAGGTAGGGAGACCAGAACTGGACACAGGACTACAGAAGAGTAGAAGGGGAGGAATACCTCCTTCAACCTAGTGGACACAGTCTTAATGGTGCCTTTGGCTTTCTTCGCCATGAGGGCATATTGCTAATCCCTAAAAATACCCATGTAGCTCAAAGAGCAGAAATTATCTTTCATCTCCGTCATATTCTAGCTTTTTTTGTATTTTATGTCAACTATTAAGAATCACTGCAATTGTGATAGTTTTAAGTATTCAAGCAATATCCCATCATTACTTTTTAATAGTATTTTGTGATAGCTTCGTTCAATTAATGTAATTTGTTTTCCTATATCATATAGATGATTCATCAAAAAAGCAGTAAACTGAGGTGTATTACTGAAGGTCTGTACTTAAAGAAAAAGTACATAGTCAATAGAAATAATTAGTGTAAATCTTCTTGTTTATGTAGGAAGGCATTAATAATCAGTGAGTTTAACTAAGGTACACCTATACTAAATACCATGCATGGTTTCCTCAGAAATCATGAGCAGGAGCTGTTTATTGCTGTACATGCTCCAGAGAATGAAATATTACTAAAGTTACTTTAAAACAACGTAAGATAGTAAGTTTTAACTTGAGATGGAAAGCATAAAGAGAGAGAGGGATCATATTAGACACCATCTCCTTTACAATGGAAAGATGGATTGATAAAAGCTATTAAAAAACTTGAATTAATGCATATTTTATAGACTCTACAGCATTAAGAGGAAGATTAAACTTAAAGGTGGCCATTTCATGCTTTATGCAGCATTTTATAATTTTATTTTCATCCCTTGAAATAGTGTGGGTGTAATGCCAGTAGACCAATTATAATACTAGAATGAAGTAACCATCTTAGCAACCACAGCAGCCCTGCTTGAGATACAGAACTGCAGAGGCAATTTCTCATTATAATACGTTGTTTTTGACAGCATACTGAGAAAATACCATCTTTTTATAGAAGATACATTTTTTTCCTTAAAATTGTTCTATTTGAGTAGATTTCAAGAGGTGTTAAAATTCTCTCTCAAAATAAAATCAAGAATGAGGGAATAACAGGATTAGATGCTATAATTCAATTGAATGAATGTGAAAGACTCAGAATATGCCACTGGAACTAAAGAAGAGGCTCACTGTGTGGAAAAAAAAATGTAGCTTTATGCAAAAATCACTCAAATTCACAAAATGAAAAACTTATTCCCTTATATCTGGGTTTTTGAAACCCACATTTTTGAATTACAAAAACTTGCATTCTTTATCCTTGTCAGATGATACACAAAAATCCCAGACATCTGATCTATCAGTTCTCAGTTTCCAAAGTGGAGTTACATAAAAATCAGAATCCCTTTTTTTAAATGAAAATTTAGTGAAAAAGTGCATTCAAACAGGTAAACTGTTTTTAGGTGTGAAAAGACTGTTTACAAATGTGTATTAGTTAATGAAAACTTTTAGAAAGAGAATTAAGTGTAAATAAAATTTGTCTTAACACAAGTTAAGATGTTAAGGTGATGTTAAAAGGTTTGTGGGTTTTGCTTTTTTCATATACAAATATAGGCCAGAAAGATGTAAAAAATAACAGGAAAACTAAAACACTGATAAACTTACTAAAAGCATAAATCCTAAAACTAGCTTCTTCCAAACACAACAGAAGCAGGGATGTTGCCTGAGATTCTATAAGGCCAATAGATGTTTACAGTTAGTCCTTAAAGAAGATAAAAGAATGCATTTTTTCTCCTACTCTTTCTGAAAGTGAATTTACTTAATTTGTAACAGAAGCTTCCTTCATGGTGGACATGTCTGATAGATCATGTCAAATCTAAGGGTCAGTAAAACAGAATAGAATTAACAAGAAATGGATAAAATGAACAAGAAACAAATCCCCAAGAACAAGTAAAATTCAGTAAGATGTAACCAGTCAAGTATGAAATGACTGTAACATTATCATATGTAACCTTTTGCTTATAACCACCTTGGTGCCAGGTGGCTGGGACACCAAGATTTCAAGGCAGTTTCAAGAACTACAAACTTGTAAACTAACTACAGGGAGTCTCAGAAGGAGAAGCTATAAAAGGGCACATGAAATTTAACGTAAAAAATCTACTCCTGGGAAAACAATAGTAACTTTAGACATAGAGTTCTGACTTTGAAGTTGTTTTACATTTTTTTTTCCACACAGATCTTTAGTGAATATTTTGGAATGCTCTCATTTTTTTTTTCTGATGCAAACCATGTTTTCTGAGAACAGAGAAACTTGTTCCCAGTGATCTCTCATCAGTACTGTGTAAGAACTCAATATTATAATGAAAACTTAATTTACAAATAAATTGTTCCAAATGGAACTGTAAAAAAAAATACTCACAGAATCTTTGTACATTTGACTAAGTTGCATGCCCTGTAACTCAGAATCCTCTTGTATTTAATTTGCTTTATTAAGAAACGGGAGTTGTATTCAGTTAATTACAGATGGACTTTGCCACTGCTTCCTCTCAGGGGTAGGCCTCATCACACTTCTGAAATCTACAGTGGGATCTCTACCATGAAAGATAATCCTCCAAGAACTTCTCCAATATGGTCCTTCCTGTAGGCCACAGCTCTTCATGAACTGCTGTAGCAAATTCAGTCTAAGAATATACAGCTTGATCTGTAAAGTTTGTAAATAACTTTGCAGCAGAAGTATGTTGTTTGACTAGTGAAGATTTAGCACAAATGCCAAAGTACTTGAGAGTATCCACAGCTGAGATATGGAGAACTTTGGCTAAAGAAACAAGTGCCCGGAACTCTGACAAATTACACTAAATTAGGACTTTATTCTTCTTCACTAAGTGTACTCTGAGTTATAAAGTTCACAGGATCAGAGGACACCCAGCCACTGACTTCATCAGTTTGACCACTTTTTATATCTTTGTTTTGCTCTTTATCTTCACACTCAAATATCATGAACTTGTGGTTTCAGCATTTCAGTCAGTCCTCCAGTCTGGCAAGTTTAACATGGTGAGAAACATGTTTTTTTTTCAGCAAAGGGTGATACAGTATGAACGAAATAGAAAGTTTATAATGAAACAAAATAATTTAGAAATTAATAATATAAATAAATTAATAAAATAAATCCCCAAACCTTCAAAATTCTCCTTTTACTCCAACTTTTTTTGTACTTTCATATGATCAGGATAGGGAAAACTGAAATACATACGTTTTAAAATACAGTCAATCGAGAACTGAGTGAAAAATTGTTTCTAACTACATCAGTTGATAAAGTCCAGGGAAAGCAAATTTTTGCATTGCCCAAAAATCATCCTTAAAACAGAGAAAATGGTTGTAATATATTTAGGAACACATTAAAAGAAAGTTTATAATTCTCAGAGGGATCAGCTGCAAGAACAGCTTTCTAATAAAGCTTTGTAATAAATCTAAAGTATTAAGTATTAATTAAAGTATTAAACTTGATATTTTAGGGGGCCCCTTCCAGAACTGAATGCGATATTGGCATGTTCATATGCTGAGGTGCCTGAACAAATTTCCTAGCAAAAAAATAAATTCACTTATGAAATCTAACTTTTAACTATGTACTGTTCTCCTTCGCACATGCATTTATGTAGATGTTTATGCACATACAAGCCATACGTCCCTGTTCACATTTGACTACCTATTCTAGCAAAAGGAATAAAGGCCTAGGAATTTAGACCTTCATAGATGCCAGGCATGTTCTAGCTCTTACAGAACAGCCAACATGAGCTTGTGTTCAAATATGTTGCCAAAACAGCTTGCAATCATTTAATCATAACAAAGTTGTACACAAAAAAATCCCCAACAGGGAATTAATTCACCACTTCCCATGGGCAGGTAAATGTTCACCCATCTCCAGGAAATCAGGGCTCCATCACGTGTAACAATTACTTGGAATGACAGCTGGCATCACTCTGAATGTATCCCCCTTCCTTAATCTTCCCCCAGCTTTTTATGCTGAGCGTGACATCGTACGATACAGAATACTCCTTTTGTCAATTGGAGTCAATCGTCGCGGTTCTGTTTCTTCTGAAATTTTTTGCACTCAGCCTGCTCACTGTTTCAGTGATGAACAGAAGAGGCCTTGAATCTATGTAAGCATTACTTAACAATAAATAAATCATCCTTATGTTATCAAAACTGCCGTCAGCACAAATCCAAACCTAGCACTATACTAACCACTATGAGGAAAATTAATTGTACCCTAGCCAAAACTACCATGTTCTCCACCTGTTATTCTATATAATTTATGTTATTCTGAGGTGTTACTCTATCCAATACATCTTCATTCACTATTCTCCTTCCCTGCCCTGTTTAGCATTCTTCAGTAAAAGACAATATTCTTCCCTCAGTCTATTAAGTACTCCTGCAGAATATCTGTAAAATGTCCACAAAATGTTCTCTGAGTTCACACAGTCCATGACTTTGGGCTCCCTTTGTTGTGGTGGCCACTCAGGACCAGAGAGGTGTTTTGTAGTGTGTGTCAATTTGATACTATGTGTAACGAATTGAGCTCAGGTCAGGTCACTGCTACACTTGCACTGCTCCTTCTGAAGCAGTGTTTTGGTTTAGGCGGTTCCTGCTATAATATTTTCCATAATATGCAACTCAAATCTTGGGTTACAACGATATAAAGGTATTTCTGTTAGAATCTCCACCAGCATCCTTTTTCTGTACTCCAGCTTGGACTTACCCACAGGCTGCAGTCCCTTAGCAGTGCATTTGCTCCAAGTGGAGCCTTATCTATGAGCTACAGTCTTTTCAGGGATACGCTTATATAAACAATTATAAAGCTAGCAGATATCATCAGGAACAAAGATAGATTAAATTGTTGATTTTTTTTATACATGTGTCAAGTTAGAGATTTTGACATTCCATGGAGTACTACATACTATTCTATCAGACAAGAGGACTAAGAAGCAAGAGGAGAGATTCCTATTCACACCTACAGTTGTTCTGAGACTCCATGATTACAGCAGCATAATTTAAAATCTAGAATGTATTATAGTTTTTTTTTTTACATCTATTTCAAAACCAGTATAATATGTAAAAGTACTGAATATATTGGATAAAATCTACAATCAGTCAAAAAGTCCTTCAGCTTTTTTTTTCTCACTACCACAGAAAAATAAATCTTTCCTCCTATGCTTCTAAGATCAATGTCATACTTAACAGAGTTACAGACATTTCTTATTACCCTTAAGTAAATTTTTCTACCAGATCTTGTGAACATACTTGTTTTTTATCAGAAGATGTGGTTAATATGTCGTGGACCAACAAAGGCAAATATGGCCAAGTCTCTGATGCTGTCTTATGTGTCTCAAGCTCAATGTGGAAATTCCATTACTCTGTGTTCAAAAGTAATTTTAAAATGCAGATGCACGAGCTAACCAATTTCCTTGCCCTACACACTTTTATCTTTCATAAAATATGAAATATAGGGTAGAGTTTTATTTGTTGACACTTACCAGCAGTAACTCAGACACAACACTGACCTAAATTCTTTCTGCTCTGAGGAAGTGAAGCAGAAAATAATGAATATAGTGTTGTTTCTCAAATGCTAAACTTGATATCGCTTGAATATCTACAAATTCAAGGCCTTCAGTTTTAATTTTCAATTTCTTACAGTAAATTCTTATGTAGTGCAATAGGTATTCTAGGTATTACTTTTTCTATAGAAAAGATTGTGAATATAATTTATGGATAAGTAAGAATCAACAGTTTTATTCCCAGTTGTATATTTTTAGTTTTCACACATCTGTAAAGAGTTGGAAAATAATGTCATCTTAGGTGATATTGGTTTAATTTAATCATTTGGCCAAAGTAAATGTTTGAAACTTAAATGTCTCAGTCTTCTGCTGCCTTCTTTACAAGAGTGAATGTCTTTACGACAAAGAGCATTTTTGTTAATGGTGTAGGGTAGATTCCTCATAATGCATCTTTTTACAGAAAACTTCTTTGAGAAAAAAACAAATGAGCTCAATAAAACTCGTGTTTGTCTGCGTCAATGTTGCTAACAATAATCATATCATATCAATCTTTATCAGTGACTTTTTTTTTTACTAGAATAATTTACTCCAGCTCACAGTATTTAAAGTTTTGGCATATCTCCAAGAGATCCCATCTTTCAGCTGAGAGGTTTTGGAGTAAGATATAGATAACAATATGGCAACTCCCCACTTGTCTCATATACCATCTCTGACTGTCAATTTATCTCAAATATCTTACTTTTCCCATTTTTCTTCATTCATTGTACTTCCTGTAGTTGGCCAACAAACTATTCCTTTAGCAAAATAACCACCCATTAGAGTGAGATTTATTTTAATAGGCTGGAAGCTGTCTACCTGTGAAAGATTTTCTTTCAAAGGTGAGAGGAAAAAAACAGAATATCAGAGAAAAGAAATTGCTCATGAGTGTTCTCTTTCGCACTGAATCCAATACAGAAATGTAAATGAGTGAAAACACTGTAGTCAAATATTTGTCAGCACTGTACTGCATGGAACATCTCCACACAGAATAAGGTGTCCATAGAGGTCAGGGATAAATCATCCTGACTAACGCTGTTGCTGATTTAAGATTTTTTTACTACAGCATTTTTTTGGCTTTCATCCTGGAAACCCAAAAATACATGCTATGCCTTTAATTTTACTGCTTGATATTTTTGTTTTGTTTTGTTTGTGTTTTTTTTTGTTCTATTTATTAATTTATTTATTTTCTGCATAATATTGGGGGATTTTGGAAGACTGCATGTCAAATAAAAGAACAGCACTTTTTCTCTTTGCAAAGGGTAATTCCACATACAGTAAGGATGAACTTTGTGTAACCTTATTTACACAAAGAATTTTCGTTCTGTGGGTAAATTTGGGTAGCTGATTCCACTGTGTTCTGTAGAGGCAAGGATAAAGAGACCAAAATAAAATATGTCAGGAAATGGCCTGTTTTTGCTGGGGTTAGTGATGGCCTCTTTGGTAGTGGGCAAGTGACAAAGTCTGTGTTCCTTGGTCGGAAAGTCTAATGGAGTTACTGCTAAACAGAGCAAAAATTATATTTTCTCTATGTCTTTGGTCTGAGAAATGGACAGTAAAAGCCTATAGGAAAATGCAACATATAAAATTTTGCTCCTAGGAAGAGTCTTGCTATCCTACCTATATCTGGGCTGCAGAAAAATCCCTAAATTATAATTTTTATTTTCTCCAAACAACTATCATAGAGGTAGAGCCCACATATGTCTCTGCGTGTATCACCAGCAGTAGCCTATGCATGTTTAATTTCCCATTAAACTATTGGTGTCAAATTCAACACGATGATGGTTTACTCCTAATAGATTCCTTGTGCTATTCCTTAAGCAAATGTGATACTTCTTAATGGGGATCTGGACCGTTTCAGAACTGTGTAGAGGGGTTACATTCCACCATATTCTACAGTTGACTCTGAAGAAATTAAAGTGGAGGTTTGACATTCTGCTAATATAGCTCCTCGCTGTCTCTGAAGTATTCTCTTTCACATGAAAACGGTTATTTTACCTTAAAATGTATTTTATTATAGCCAAATTTGGGAAATAATAAAGAGTATGATTGTTGCACATACAAAATAGAGTACATACTCTAAAGTAGGTAGTTTAATATATTGTAAGATATTCTACTAATAAATGGTGTCACTTCACTAATATAATTTTGTATTGTTCATGCTTGAATATTGAATTTCACTTTTTATATTGCAGTTTTTTATTTGATCTCATTATTATACTTTCCTAGACTGCTATACCTCACTGGGGATTTGTTACTTTGAGTGTTTGGTCTGGTATTATTTTCTTGTTCCTGCTGTTATGTTCAGTGGTATAGGAAGACAATTTGATATTCTATATTTTTAATCATTCATTTACCTTGGAGGGCTCTTTAGACCTTTAGACTTTTTGAAAATGTGCATGTGTAGAGACAGATAGATAGACAGACAGATAGATAATTTGACAGACATACCTATATGTTGTGGTTTATGTTTGCATGTTTGAGGGGGTAGGATAAGGGATAAAGTTCTTGGTTGCAAGAAACATAAAAATGTTGTTGATAATTAATGTTGAAATAAAAAAGAGCTTATATGCTTACTTCCTTTGAATATCTCACTTCCTAGATACTTAACTAAGCATGGATTAAGGTATTTAACTACAGATTCTTATACATGACTGAACTACTACTCTAAATGTAGGTATGCACGTATATTAAAAGTTGGATAATTATATAAAGATTTCCTCTTCATAATACATGAATAATATACAAGATCTGTTCTTGATTACCGTTGAATATTGGAAAAGGATGCTACTGAAAATAATAAAATTGATGTTTTGAAAGTTGTAAGAAATCAACATTCCTGACATAGCATTCTTGTTGTTTATTATTAATGTGTCTGTGACACTGGTAAATATGGACTTGGACTGCAACCCAATTGAGCTGACAGCATTATTTCACTGTTACAGTCATGTAATAGACAAACACGACTCCTTTTTTTTCCACCTAGAAATTTAAATTATTTTCTTATTGTCTCAGAGTAATAATTCTTGACTGTCTTGTTCACTTTTTTCCTTGATAATGCATAAAGCATACTTGTTAAGATTGATATCTGTAAAGAAGTATTTCTCTTGCATATTCTCTCAATTTTTTTTCTGCCATCTTTTTGAGATTTTGTTTTGTTGGTTTTGTTTTCCTTTGTTTTGTTTCATTTCATTTGATATCCTTCCTCATCTCTGCCTTGCTGAACCAAAGGTCTATAGACTAAACTTTGCAGAAGGTAACCTGATCTCATTATATTGTTCATTGTTGCTCTTTGCGCAGTCTGGTGGACAAGTTGTTCATAGATCAGATCCCCTGTCAGAAAATCTTTCTGGAATCCTGAGGTCATTCCAAGTTCCCTACTTTCCTACAACTTGGCATCCATTTTTTTTTATCTTCTGTCATTGCATTTAGTATAGTAATGAATTTACATGCCTAGGAAAGTTTTTGTAATCATGACTGATTACATTATTAAGAGATATTTTCCTCCATCATTAAAAATACATTTCTTGTACAAGAAACTCACTGAAACTCAAATACAACCCTAGGTTCATTCTGTTAATTTCAGACTTGGATAACCTACAGCTTTCTGTTGCCTCTGCTCACTCTCTGTTGTAATGATGCATTTTTTTCTACTTGTGTCACAGAAGCAAATGTGTTTTCATGTTCTTTGTAGACATAGCATTGGCCTGAGCTTTCTTCACCACATTATCTATGGGATTTTATGAGTGCTTTCCAGCAGCTCTAAATGACTGGATCTGTCTCCCCTGTTCTGTACAATGTCTAGGACAACAAAATCAGGAAATATGCAATGTTTATAGATAGTGTGAGATAAAAACAAGATGACTGTTGCTCTCTGCATGGAAATGTTAGCTCTGCAGCACATTTGATTAATGAGTATTTTTCTCCCAGTATTGTCAGATGGGTATAAACCTGAGGTCTCAGGATTTGGAGTGCTAAACACTAGCTGGTAGCTGCTATACTCTCCATTCACCGAGAAGGCTGTTGTTGATGCTTCCTGATAAGTTATATGAAATGTTTCTCCTTTTTCTTTCTTTCTTTTTTTTTTTGTTAAACCCCTTGTCAGTGTTTATATTACCTAGGACTTAAAACATATGCTCTGAGCTTTAAGCAAAATCAACTCAGTGATTTAAAAAACATTTCCATTAATTAAAATTGTCTCCACGTTTTCCCACCACTGTTATGCATTGTTGGATGTCTATGGTTTCATAGGAACAATCATAGAAGTGTATTGTTATTTCTCTTACTTGTATATAAGATTTATCTGTAAGCCTCCTGCAAAGTTAAGCAAATACTTTCCTCTTTGCTGCCTATGCCAGGATGCTACAGTAGTATCAATCCGGTTAGTATCTCTTGTTCTTTCCAAACTTTTGATGGTGGTCATAAACCCCAAAACGACTCATTAAGCTTTTTTCACTTTTATTTCCATGTGCTTAGAGCATTCTTAATAAAGAAATATTTTTACCTAGATAAAACTTTTTTTAAACGCCTTTGGAAAATCAGACTAGATCCTAATTTATCAGAAAGAATTTGTGGTCTTTCAGGATGTGCTTGAGTCTGCACACAAACTGTCATTAATGATAGGCTCTCAAAGTAAGGGGAAAGGTACAACATTCCACAAACAAGCAAGGATAGCACTTTAATTAGAGTAATACTGAAGGTGACTAGTTTTGAAAAAAAAACTTATGAAGTGTTGCTAGAAAGAGAAACTTAACCCAAACCCTAAACTGTGATGCAGAGTTTGGAGAACTTTTCTGACATATAATAATTTCTGTAGGTTACAATAATTTGCAGGGAAAAAGGACAAACAATTATCTTACATTCATTTTTGCAGGATAACAGGAGAGTATCTATGTATGATCATGTTCCCTTTCTTTCATATCTTGTCTGAAATATTTTGTGTTTCTTAGTGTTTTCTCTTTCAGTAAATAATCCATATTTGGTCAAGAAGTGAGACAATGTAAATTGGAAGAGCTGCTTTGAAATGGATGCATTCACATTAATTTGTACCAGTGCAGGACTTTCCTTATATACCAGATCTAGGAAATCCTTTGGAAGATGACAGTACTTTTTTTTTTTTTTTTTGGTATAATAATATAATGTTGTACTTTGAGCTATGGAAAACAACTTAAGCTTCGTACAACATTATGATCAGTAAAAATATTTGGCATAGAGAACATGGTGTTGATCTCACCATGAAAGCAGTGTGACTTCTATAGCAGCTTAAATAAATGACTTGTTAACATTTACAGCTGTTAACTTATCACATCACAACAGATCAGAGTCAGCAAGGGTGAAAATTATGTTAAAGCAACTGGATTTAACAACTAAAAATTAGTTCTGTAAAGTTGAAACATTTAATTTACATACTCTTTCCTGTGAATGAAACACATTCCTCCTTCAATGACTTTCCCCAGGGCTCTAAGTGAACACAGAGAGGACTTTGATTTATAAAAAGCTTGACTTTGGCTGAGAATGCCCCGTCTGAACAGGTATGCAGACATCATCATCTCCAAGTAGCATTGGACCCTGGCTAGAATAGTGTAATGAAGGGCTGAGACTTTGAATCAAATTACTTTTTTTTACAGCTTTGAAATTGCAAGTGATGTTGAAGTGGAAGAATTTCCCATAATCATATATACAGGTTGGTCCAAATTATTGCTTGTGTTATTGCTAAAGTTTTACAAGGACATGAAGATTATTCTTTTCATTCACTATTTAACAGATAGCAGATATTAAATCCAGCACATTCTAACACATTCCACACACTTCAGTAAGAATGGTTTTCAAATCCTCACTGACTTCAAGACAGGAAAGGCTTAATCTATGAACCTGTTTCTAGTTAAATTTGTGGAATATAGTTTACCCTTTTGGGGCGTAACAAGATAGAATGATTTTTTTTGTTTAAAAAGACTCAAAACATTGAAGTGTCTTTCTTTTCCTGTGAAAGTATTTTGATTCTTATGATTGTTTAATGAAATTAGAGGGGAAAAAAACCCCAAAACTAGCTAAAAAACATCTGGACGTTTCTAGTGGCCAAGCAGGGAGCTTTGTATACAAGAGTGACAACTAAAATTCCAGAAACCCACCATCATGCCTTTTATCTCAGACAGAATTTCCAGGTTTCCTTTTCTTAAGAAAAATGTGTACCCATTCACCACACATTGCTATCTGTTAGCTGACTAAGGTTAATCAAAACCATAACAATCCATAGCTATTTTCTTTTTTTTTTGTAATGTGAGGGGGGAAGAGGAAGTGAGAGGTCTGGCACAGGGCAGAGAGGAGGTGCATATGCCAGTAGATATAAGGGCATAACATAAACAATAAAGCACAGACTGAGCATCATCCACACTGTGTGTGCAGTGATCCTTCTCCCCTCAGCAGTTGGTAAGCTGGAAGATCAATCTGGACTGCCGGGCAGTGTTTGCCTGCAACGGCAACACCCTGTTTTCCTAACAAAACGGATCTAGGTCTCTTTATTCTCAAGTATTCCTAACTGCTCAAATTATTGATCTTAACGAGACACAAAAGACAGAAAGACAGCATTCTCTATTGCTGATCCAACATTGTTGATTTTTTTTTTTTCCCTGGAATCTGCTTCTATTAACACTGTCCCAAATATAACAGGTGTTTCTTCTGTATTTAACTAGAAGCATTTTGTAAGCGACTCTATTAAAAATAAGGAAAAAAAGCAGACATGGCTTGAATTTGTTCAATGCAAATTAAAAAGATGTTAAGAAAAAACCCTGACGTTGGTAATGGCCCAATATAACAAGGTTATATATAAATTGCTCACTGTTCTCATGTATTTTTAGTAAACAGATTTGGGAATAGCACAACAAATCCCAAATGCCCAATTATAGTCTTCTAACTAATTTAACAAATGCATTGTAAATGGTTAGCTGGAGATAATTGATAATAAACATACATTTCACAGAGTAATTTTTATAGCCAAACAAATAGAAAATCAGCTCAAATAGTTTAGCTTTCTCAATTGTCCTTAATAAATTAGTCATAAGAAAACCAAACACAATTAACAAGTACAACCATCATACCTTGGTTTTCATTCAGATGACAGCATTTTGCTGTATGTGTCTTTTAAGAATGTCTTAACTTGAGAAATGTTTTATAAGATATTCAAATAATTGTTAGAGTTCTTTTTAGGCAGAGGTACAATTATTTTTATGGGCTTTGCTTGTTTTACTTTCAAATTCAATCCAAATTAATGTTGAAAAAAAGAATTCACTTCAAAATCTGAGACTTCTAACTTAGTAGTGAACTAAGTCTGAGTCAATTTTAAGAAAAACACACAGATCTCTCCTTTACTCCCTTGGTAAAATCTTTCCAGCCAGCCAACTGATGAAATGAAACATCTGGCTTTCCAGTGAAGATTACTCTGGCATTTTGCCTGCACAAATTTTACCCTTGTGGAATTCCTAAAAGAAGTACAAACTGTGCATCAATTAAAGAACACTGAAGGGCATGTACAGCAGCTGAACAGCATGTGTGCTGGGATAGTGTTTGATGGGCTACTATCAAGCAGGAAGATCAAATACAAAAAGAGACAGCTGTAGCAAATCTACACAAGAGCAAATATTTAACAAATTCAGAAGTAGAAAACATCAGTTCAATGTGTCTTGTTTTCCTGGAGCACTTAAGACTTAATAAAAAAATAATTTTAGAAATACCCATATCAACAGATGTCTGCCTTTCATGATAAGCTAATGCAACTTCTTAAACACAAATTAAGGAATGAGATTTTCTTCGTTTTGAAAACCTGTCAGAATGGTTATTCATAGGAACCGCCAAGCATTGATTATTCAGATATCAAAAAGTACTAGTCAGGAGAGAACCATCTTTGTCTACAGAAGAGTGTAGCATGTTCTTGAAATAAAAAGCAAATAATTTAGAAAAGATAGTATTGGTGAGTCTGACTGCAGAATTCTGGGTTTCAATCAAGACTCACAAAATTGGAGGAGTGAAAAAGAACTACAGAAATGGCCCTGAAAGCTAACTAGATGTTCTAGTAAGAAGAACATAATTCTCATAACTTAAAAAGTGAGATTTGACAGTAATTGTGAATGCATTTGGAAATAGTTATATCCCAGGATATCAGACTGTGAGACCCCTACTAAGATTTATGCAGATAGAGCTCTTTAGGTATATCTTAACTTAAAGAACATTGTAATTACAATTAACTCAGTAAGGCTCCATTTACATAATCAGGTGAGACATAGTAGCCTAATATTTAATGAAAAAGCACTAAATACATAATTCAGTTGGTGAAACAAATGTTACAGTGTCCTATTTCCTAAAATCTGTGGGTTATAGACTGCAGTGACTGAACTGATAAGCCAGTTTAAATGAGTCATAGATCAAATTTATTAAGCAAGCAGCAAATAAGTAAAACAGTGTTGAGTGGCCGGGAGCCTCTGCTCCACCAATGGCGCGCAGCTCCCTCCCCAGGCAAAAGTCTTTTTATACAGTCCTTATGGGTCGAGTGGATCGCTGCCTGGTGTACTCTGCGCAGGTGCTGATCTTCTTGCTAGGGGATCTTCTTCTGTCTCCTCATGGTGGTCCAGTGGTTGTGGGGATGAAGTCAGAAGTCTTTCCCGGGTGGCCTGTTCATGACCCCTCTTCTGGAATATGTTAGTTCATGCACGATCTATCACATTTTATATTAGCTTTAAGATACATGTATTGAGCAAACTACACCTGTTTTCATTACAGAATGTTTGTGGTTAAGGTTCTGCAAGGCTTAGCTTTTACAATGATCTTAGTGGTCTAAGGTTCTGCAAGGATTAGCTTTTACAATGATCTTAGCAGTCCCTTATTCAACCTGTCTTTTAGGATTTGACTAACAAACATGACCTTTCCCATTACACTGTGAGTTTTGTTTATCTTGTGCCTATCTTGAGGTGCTTAAAGTGTTTAATAGATATTGCTAAACAAGATTTGATCATTAGCTGGTGAAGAAAATTTTTTTTTTTAAATAAACTGCACATGCAACGAGCAACAACATTTTGCTTGTTTTCAGTACTGCTTTGAACGAGATATGGAGAGCAAGCAAGAGATTAACTAGAAAGCTGACATGGGTTGCAGGTCTTTAACTGAAACAATTCTCACATTGTTGTATAAACTTCCAAGAATGTCTCCAAGGAAAGTTTTATACTGCTGACAATATTACTGCTAGAAAACTCAGTCCCTTGATACCAATAAAATGCGAGTCAGGACTCAATAGCCAATGTGATTATTAAACAGGTGTTCTTTATTGCAGCACTGGGTACACGAGGCATTTCTTCACCAAACATGCACACCTCAGCCTCTAGATTTTTACCTTATATTTAAAACAAACATACATATTCATTACATTTCCAAGAAAAGGTTGAATTATACAAATTACTTCCAAGAACTCATTATTATTTATTCTGTCCATAGTCCTGCCTTGGTCTACTGAGGTTAAATCTCCATCATGCCTCCTCTGGTGGTCCCTTGTGTTCTTTGAGGATGACGATCCAGGACTTCCTCACATTATCCTTTTCACCTCTTGCTGTTGGACCAATTTCTAATCCACAAGTCCAGAGTAAACCAGTTCTAGTTCCTCTTGTGGTCCTTTGTTATTTCATCATCTTCTTTAACACAGTTTGCAAGCGTAGAAATTTCACAGTCTAACTAAATGGGGTTTAACAGCTTTTACTTATCTAATAATCTTACACAAAAAGAAATGGGTTTTAACAAATTTTCTTATGTTAATTACCTTACACAATTCATTCTCTTACCATTTTATTAATCATTGGGTTATTGATTTCTTGAGATAGGTATCTGTCTATTTTATGCATCCGTTAATCACCTTACACTGAAATGGGAAAAATCTGACAGTAACTAGGAACAGTTGAGATTTTCAGCTTTTGCCAAACTAAAATTTTAAAAATGTATAGGATAGGCTTATGCACTAGCTAATCTAACACTAAAGAGAGAGGCATTTGAATGCAAAAGTTTAGGTATATGAACATGGGAATGCATCATGGGCTTGCAAGGAGCCACTTTGACTTGGTCACAAAGGGAGGAGCTGCCTGTAAAGAGTTCTTGGACTTTCCCCCAGCTCTGTGGTTTGGACCCACCTCCAGCCATGTTGGGCCAATCTAGCACCTCTGTGATCACTATTTCGGATGGGAATTTGAAGTACGTGAGAGGGAGTGTAGCAGTGGTACAAGATGGAGGTGGCCTCATAGACTCCACAGACTGAAAGTCCCATTTGCTGCCCCCCTGAGCATTGTGGGAGGAGAAAAAAAAATACTCAGACCAGGGCTCTGAGCTTGGGAGTGAGGTGAAGAGAAAGTTGTCTTAAAGGACTGGTTGTGCTCTCCATCATTGTATCACTCTGGGTTTTTTTGTGTGTGTTTGTTATTTTTTGGTGTTTTATGGTTATGTTTTGGTTGGTAGATCGGACTCTTTTCTGTTTTCTTCCCCAAATCAAACAGCCTTGTCTGTTTTGTCAGGGATCATAAGTGGCAATTAAGCCCTCCCTGTCCCTCTTCAAAGTCTGTGGTACTTTAGTCTAATCTTGGTCTTTTGTCCCTGGATGGGCCTAAACCATGACAGAATGCAACTCATTAGATCATTTCCTAATAGTTCCTCTGCAGTGATATTTTCTCATTTATGATTTCCTAACACAACCTGAGACAATAGCACTGGCACTTTGTGTTACTCTTAGCTGTCAGGTCCATGAACCTCCCAAGCTTGACCTGTTGAGTCTGCTGTTTATCTGTTTTAATGTTCCCATTCATACCTAATTAAGAAAGTCACAAAAAGTCAATATTGTAAAATAGAAAATCCAACACAATATAATCAAACTATTTCCATCAGGTTAACAATTTTTACTTTTACTGGATCATCTAGATAAAGCAAACTTACTAAAGTGAGTTTTACAAAAATTGAGTCTGGACCCTATACCAGTAATGAATGCTACTGTCCACCACCCTTGCCTTTTTTCACATTCCTATTTTCTTCTGTGCAACTGCAAGCAGTTTTGTGTAGGTAAACGTCACTGTTTTTCCACAGTCAGAGGAGAAAAGCTTTATTCTGTTCTATTTCCAGTAGTATTATTTTCCCAACATAACTTCATTAAATAAAATGCATTGGATGTGGATAATGAATTAATATATTTGCATGTAAGCAAGTTAGGGGAAACAAAGCAAGTTTTGACCTGCCACTTCTGTTTTGACCTACAGGAGTCACTATAAGACAATTCCATGTCTGATTTTTCTTGCCCTTCCTAAGGCTGACAGCATTTTTACTAGTTTGTTAAGTTATGAAAGTGATTTTTTTACTGTGGACTAGACTCAAACCTAACAAAACATACCCCAGCACACTGTGGTAATCATACCCCTCCACCATATTTATCTTATATTAATAATACTCCCTAATGGGAGTCACTGGGAGTGCTTGTGTTTAATTTTTGCATCTAACTTTCTGTGACTGGATATTCCTGGTGGTGGTAACACAGATGAGCCAGCAATGTGACCTCATGGCCAAGAAGGCCAATGGCATCCTGGGATGCATCAAGAAAAGTGTGG
>WBNH01012091.1:0-15592 GCA_013401255.1 Urocolius indicus | reverse complement strand
ACCTGCTTCTGCAGGGGAGTTGGACTTGATCTCTAGAGGTCCCTTCCAACCCTACCATTCTATGTTTCTATGTGATTAGTCAGCTCATTTAATGCATTTAATGTAAGTTGCTCTTAGCAATCACAAATGCCTTTCAGACACCACTGAGCAGAGCTCGATTTGAAGTAGTACTATTGTTTGCCAGTTGCTCTGCAGTACTAAGATCAGGCTTTTCCCTCCCATGTCTCTCAGGACAAAGCTTAATAATATTAGATGTCTGTTTAATTAGTTTGGGGAATTCCTCTGAATCTCCTCCACAGCAAATCTGTCCACTGAAGGAGGAATATTAAAAATTCATATGCACAGTCCTCTTGTAGCAAGCACATTTTACGATGTCTACCACATCCTCACGCTGCAAACATTTGAATACTCCATGCTTTAAAAATATTTCCTCTGGTACAACATTAAAAAAAAAAACAAACTTCAGGTGTCTTACTGGCTTCTGAGTGCCAAAGCAAAACAAAATTAATTAGTTGATTTAGGCTGAGACTATGGACCTGTGACTTTTATTAGGAATTTGGCATCCTTTCAATTATTTAAGTAGATACATTGCAGTGTTTTGGATACTGTTTCTAACTTTAGCTGCTAGAAAATACTGTGAAGAATGTTGTGAAGAAAAGAGCAGAGTCTGACTCGCTTTCCGGAAGACTGGGGTATGTAGTTGAATGTAGTGTAGTTTTAGTAGCTACTGTATTATCAAATGAAAATCATGTCAGCAGACAGTCATAAAATAGTCAGGAAAAAAATTTGCTGTTTATTTGTTGTATTTACTATGGAAAAGTTACACTATACATGGCATGTTTATCTTGTTCATTTATTCTTAAAATATATTTTATTTTTTTTAAAAGCAAAAAGTTAATAGCTCCGCCTTGTGCTAACTCCAAAACATGAATAAGGGCCTTGTCTTACAGCATATAACATTGACCGATTTATAGTTTTAGGAATGGCGTTTTCCAACCCATATATTATCCTTTGTGGATAATGTTGCAACTGCTGATAATCATTGTGATCAACTTGAGATATCACTTGGCCCCTCACAGAACTGGTTTCACTCGCTTTTCTGCCTCCAAGGAAGTTGGAGTCCCCCAGAGTCATTTGAGAATAGAAACTAACTAAATACATGGTCCTGCCACATCAGCATATGGCATTGATTATCATTGTGTGGTAGATGTCATCTATTTTCTGATTCTGCAATAATACTCTTTTCTGAATAGTAATAAAATTAATACCCTGCTGGTTTATAATTTAGTTTGCAAAGGAGTCTTCTGCCTCATTTAAGTTAAATCACTTCAGATTTAGAGGGTAAGAGAACCATGAAAATTTAGCAATATTGGGAATAAATCATGCTAGACAAATTGTATTGCAGTTTTTGGGGAAAAAAAAAAAAGGGAAATAAGTACATGAAAAACTGCAAGAGATATGTACCTCATGATTCCCATGAAAATGGATACGTAAATTAGTTTACCTTGTTTCCAATATGAACAATGCTACATTGGCCAAGGAAAAAAACACAGAAAGCATCATAACTGAAGGACAATAAGGAAAGCAGTACGTGTCCTTGGGGAAGTTGCATCTTAACTAATGTTTTCATGAAAGGCATGGAAGGAGGAATAGGCAACATAAGAACAGAATACCAAATTATGTTAATTTATGAGCATTCACGACAAGTAGTGACAAAGAAGAAAAAAATTTCCAACATAAAAAAGTGCACTTCACTCACAGTCTGTGGACGATCCCACGCTGGAGAGGGTGGATGCCTGAAGGAGGCAGTGACTCTGTGGGAGGCCCATGTTGGAGCAAGTTGTGATCCTGTGAGAGGCTAAAACAGTTGGTACCTGAAGGACTGTTCTCCCCGTGGATGACCTACACTGAAGAAGGGAATGAGGAGCTTCCCCCATGGGAGGCCCCATGCTGGAGCAGTTGGTAATGAATTGTAGCTTGTGGAAAAGATCTATGTTGGAGAATTTTGTGGAGGACTATCTCCTGTGGGAAAGATCCCACACTGTAGCATTAGGAAGTGTGATGATGTCTCCCCCTGAGAAGTCCACCTGTAACGAACTGACCATAACCCCCATACCCTGTGCTGCTGGCAGGGAAGGAAAGGGAGTCCTGGGAAGAGGAAGGAGAGAGGAGAGATGTTTTATGTTTCAGTTCTATTTCTCATCTCCCTGTTCTGATCGTTCATCAATAAATCAAACCTTTTTTCTCCCCAAGCCGAGCCTGTTTTGCCTATGAACTTAATTACTGAGTGATCTCTCCGTTCTTATCTTGACTCACAAACTGCTACTGCGTTCAATTTTGGGGCAGATCTAGAATGAGTAAAGAGAATAATTAATGAAAAGATTAATGGATGTTTGCGGAACTACCCATCTAAAAACAGCCAGCCCAGTGGAGGGATGCTTAACTTTCCTTCAGTGAGAACATATATTTTGCCTAGGTGATTTTGCCTGACTTTGGCTCTGTTATCACAAGTGTAAATGAAAGATCACTTGCCTCCTTGAATATCATTAATTTTCAACTGTCTGATGTCAGAAATCCCAATTTTACTTTAAAAATAAAAAAGCTTCAGTCTTTATGCACGTAAGGGTCAAATAATCTGTTGGTGTTAAATGTGCTCCACTACTGACACTTACAGGGAAATGCACAGCAGAATATTTAAACTATTTCCCATTACATTGTAAAATGAAGTGATGAAGTGTGTATTCCCATAAAAGGATGTTATCAGTTGCTACAGATTTACCTACCTAGCAGGAGACTGCAAGCATTAGTAGATATTTAGATGTAGTGATTTATGGCTCCATGTGTGTCATGGTTTAGCGAGGAGTTGTTATTGCTTGGTAACAAGTTGCAGTGCAGACCTGGTAAAAAGTTCTCAGACTCTACCCTAGCTCTGGGGTTCAGACCCACCTCCAGACTGGTTGGGCCAATCTGGCACCTCTGTCATCACTATTTAGGGATGTGAATTAGAAGAGCTTGAGAGGAAGTATAAGAGTGGTATAAGATAGAGGTGAGCACAGTTGGAGAAGGAGGAAGGAAGGAGGAACACCAGACCAGAGACTCCTCTGCAACCCGTGGTGAGAACACAGGCTGTACTCCTGCAACCAATGGAGGACTGAGAGACACTAGCAACGCCATGTGAGTGCGCCCAGATGAGTGAGAGACTGCGTGAAGAGGTGGCCATAACGCAGGCCATGCTGGAGAGTCTGTGGGCTGCAGAGCAGACCCACACGAGAAGCAGAGCAGAGCTGCAGCCTTTAGGATGAATGCACATTGGAGCTGCTTGCAGGGCTGCTGTGTGTGTGAGAGACCCCGTGGAGGTTCAGGGATGTTGACAGATCCACAAGAACTTACCTACACAGAGATGCAGTTAAACAGGCACTTCTTTATTATACAGCACTGGGGAACACAAGAGGATATCTCCTCCGATTATGCTCCATCTTCAGTTACAGTTCTCAAGGTTTTTATACATTTCAAGCAAAGAGCTACATTTGCCAGCAAAAGCATGCATAAAATCATAGAATCATAGAACGTTAGGGGTTGGAAGGGACCTTTAGAGATCATCTAGTCCAACTCCCCTGCAGAAGCAGGTCCTCCTAGATCAGGTCGCATAGGAACGTGTCCAGATGGGCCTTGAAGGCCTCCAAGGAAGGAGATTCCACAACCTCTCTGGGCAGCCTGTGCCAGGGCTCCATCACCCTCATAGCAAAATATTTTTTTCTTATATTTAAGTGGAACTTTTTGTGTTGCAGCTTCATCCCATTACCCCTTTTCCTGTTGCTATCTACAATAGAAAAAAGGGATGCCCCAACCTCCTGACACCCACCCTTTAGATATTTGTAAATGTTAATAAGATCCTCCCTCAATCTTCTCTTCTCTAGAATGTCCATCTTTTAATTCGTACTTTACCTTGATTGGTTCTTATTATTGTAAAAGTTTCTCAATATCATAAGGATTGGTTAAATGTCTTCATTAGGCTAATGAAGAGATAGTAATCTATTAGCTTGGCACATATGTAATCAGAAAGGACCTTGCTCAACTTACTTGGCAGATATATGTGCCTCTCCTGGCCCCTTCTGTACATCCAGGTACAGATATTCCCCCTTGCTCTCCCTCCCAGGGCAAGCTCAGAACTTTTCACAACTTTGCAGTTTGGGCCTTTTGCAATTTAAGCAAGTACTCACTTACTTGTTAGGTGACTTACAAGTGTTTAGTTGATTGATTAAATGTTAGCAATGGCTCAACAAGTGCTTAATGTAAGTAAGTTATTGTGGTGTTAGTTTATTGATTAAAATAATCCTTTATCTGCAACATTTTCCCCCTTTGAAAGTATTAATAATAAAATACCGATACTTTCATTGTAGTGTTTCCATGACAAAACCATGATTGTCATATGATGATGGACTACATCCAGGCCAATTATTTAGTCTCAGCAAGGCTTTCAAGACTCTATGATTCCATTGCATCCTGTATATTATATCCCTTCTGATACAAAGATATATTAGGTAGGTCATCAATAGCAGCAGTGTTTCGATCAGTGATTTTATCCATGATTCCAGGTTCAGGTCCAGTCCCTCAATAATTTTATCTATCCAGCTTGTGCTCATGTCCTCTCTAATTTCTTCTGTTTCTTTTTCTATGTCATCTAACTGTTCTAAATCCTGTTCTATATCTGTGGTAACGTTCAGAATGTGTACACAACAATGATCTATTCGGTCTTTCAGGAAACCACACAACCCATTTTCTTTTAGCAGCAGCATGTCCAGAGCCATTCTATTTTGCAATGCCATTCTGAAGGTAGCCTGTGATTATACATCGATTTGTTTAAAACCCTTCTTTGTCACATTTGCCCACTGCTCGTCTTGTCCAGTTAAGTGACATAGCCCCTCTCTGTTTCAGTAGGATGCTAAAGGATGCAGTAAGAGAGATTCTAGTGCCCAGCCAATTTTCACCACCACATCATCTTGTTCATTAAGAATTACCCGGTATTTCATCATTTGGCTAGGGGATAACCAATGTTCTCCCTTTTGCTCCAAAACTGTGGCTACCGTATTTGGGACATAGACTGTAATAATCCTTCCCAAAGTCAGCTTTCTTGCTTCTTGGATCAGTTGTGACAGTTGCAGCTACTGCTCGTAGGCAAGAAGGCCTTCCCTTGCTTACTGAGTCCAGTTGTTTGGAAAAGTATATGACCAGTCTCTTCTGGCTTCCCAGTCTCTGTGTCAGAACTCCTAAAGCTAAACGCTGTCATTCATGGACAAATAATTGAAAGTCTTTAGTCAAATCTGGCGGACCTAAGGCTGTGGCTGTCATCAAAGCCATCTTAAGTTTCTGGAAAGCTTCCTGTGGTTCTTTGCCCCATGTAAAATGGGTAGATTTTTGTGATTCAGATAATGGTTTGGCTATAAGACCATAAACTATGATCCAGAGCCTATACCACCTTGTCATTCCCAAAAATGCTCTTAACTCATGCACATTTTATGGCTCTGGAATAGCACAAATCGCTTCCTTTTGATTTATTCCCAGCCTCCGGGTTCCTTTTGAAATCTCCAAGCCCAAATATACCACCATTTGGCATGTTATCTGAGCTTTCTTCCTCAATACCTTGTACCCATTTAGTCCCAAAAAGTTCAATGGTTACTTGTATGCAGGCTGACCTTTCCGTTGTGGCAATCAGGACATCATCCACATATTGGAGAAGCAGATGCTCTGGTCCTGGTGTCTTTTCATTAGTCTAGATTTCCAGTTCCTCTGCCAGTTGTCTCCCAAAGATAGTCGGGCTATTCTTGAATCCTTGGAGTAGCCATGTGCATGGTAACTGTACCTTGTGTCCTGTTTGGGGCTTTCCCACTCAAAAGCAAACAGTTTACAACTTTCCTTTTCCAAAGGGATACAAGAGAAAGTATCCTTTAAATCAAACTCTGTAAACCACTGGTAATCTCTCAGAGCTGTGAGTAAGATATACAGATTTGCTACTACTGGATGTATGTCTTTCACGATCTGACTTAAGGGTCTTAAATCCTGAATTAACCTATATTCTCGATTCGGTTTCCGAACAAATAGGTGTATTATACTCTGTCTCACGTTCTTCTAGAATCTGATATTTCAACAATTTGTCAATTAGTACTTTTATTCCTTGTTTTGCCTCAGGTTTTATTGGGTATTGTCTAACCCTGATCGGTTTTGCTCCTTCTTTTATTTCAGTCTTTACTGGCTGTGTCAATTTCGATTTTCCTGGAATTTCAATTTCCCACACTGTTGGGATCACTGCATTATTCACTTCTGGAGGTAATTCTAACACCTTTAGGTTTTCTTTTATCATCAGTATCTGTTGGTTTTTTTTATTCTGATATTTTCGGTAACAAGTATCCATTTTCAAAGACAGTTTATGCATTTAATTTAGACAACAACTCCCTCCTCGTCAGGGATATCGGACATTCATGGACATACAAAAATTAATGTGTTATAACTTTGTTGACAAATCGTAAATTTAAGGTTTGCAAGAATGGCTGATTTTCTTCTTTCCCTGTGGCTCCTACAATATTTGCAGTTTTTGTTCCAAGTTTTCCTTTTAAAATATTTAATACAGAGAATGTTGCACCTGTATCCACCAAAAATGTGACCTCTTTTTCTCCCAGCTTAATAGTAACCAGAGGTTCAGCTGGGTTCGTCTCCAGTCCCCGTCAATCCATATACTCTCCCAAAAACCATCATTTTAGTGGTAGCTTGTTGATCAGTTAATTTAGGGCATTCATTTTTCCAATGTCCCTCTTCCCTGCAAAAAGCACATTGATTGATTGATTGCAAGGGGAGTTCTTCCAGTTTGTCTTCTTCTCCTTTCTCTCATCCGTCCTCATCCTTGGTTTAAAAATCCTGGAGTCCTGTTCACTACTGCAAATAGTGAACAAGTAGTCTTTGTTTTCTTACTTCATTTCTTTATCTCGGTTGTTAAAAACTTTCTAGTCTACTTCCAACAATTTTTCCAGATTTCACATATCTGCTCCTTCCAATTTTTGGAGTTTCTTTCTAATATCCTCCTGTGATTGTCCCAAAAATATTAAGGCTAATTGCGCCTTTCGGCTTTAGGCTGCAAATCAGTGTATTTACGGACTGTTTCCTTCAGGCTTTCCAAGAATGCTGTTGGAAAGTCTTTCTTCTCTTGTCTAATATCATAAAATTTAGACCAATTTATAGTTTTATGTATGGCATTTTGGACCCTGTATAAAGTCCATTGTTGGTACCTTTCCAATCTCTGCGTATGATCATCACTATTCAGATCTCACTCTGGGTCCCCCATAGGGAAATTTTGATCTATGGTGCCATCTACTGTCCGAGTATAGACATATTCTGTCCGCATTCGAGCAGTTCTAAGAACCATTTGTTTCTCAGTGGAGTCTATAAAATTACCTAAGTCNCCTTGTCATTCCCAAAAATGCTCTTAACTCATGCACATTTTATGGCTCTGGAATAGCACAAATCGCTTCCTTTTGATTTATTCCCAGCCTCCGGGTTCCTTTTGAAATCTCCAAGCCCAAATATACCACCATTTGGCATGTTATCTGAGCTTTCTTCCTCAATACCTTGTACCCATTTAGTCCCAAAAAGTTCAATGGTTACTTGTATGCAGGCTGACCTTTCCGTTGTGGCAATCAGGACATCATCCACATATTGGAGAAGCAGATGCTCTGGTCCTGGTGTCTTTTCATTAGTCTAGATTTCCAGTTCCTCTGCCAGTTGTCTCCCAAAGATAGTCGGGCTATTCTTGAATCCTTGGAGTAGCCATGTGCATGGTAACTGTACCTTGTGTCCTGTTTGGGGCTTTCCCACTCAAAAGCAAACAGTTTACAACTTTCCTTTTCCAAAGGGATACAAGAGAAAGTATCCTTTAAATCAAACTCTGTAAACCACTGGTAATCTCTCAGAGCTGTGAGTAAGATATACAGATTTGCTACTACTGGATGTATGTCTTTCACGATCTGACTTAAGGGTCTTAAATCCTGAATTAACCTATATTCTCGATTCGGTTTCCGAACAAATAGGTGTATTATACTCTGTCTCACGTTCTTCTAGAATCTGATATTTCAACAATTTGTCAATTAGTACTTTTATTCCTTGTTTTGCCTCAGGTTTTATTGGGTATTGTCTAACCCTGATCGGTTTTGCTCCTTCTTTTATTTCAGTCTTTACTGGCTGTGTCAATTTCGATTTTCCTGGAATTTCAATTTCCCACACTGTTGGGATCACTGCATTATTCACTTCTGGAGGTAATTCTAACACCTTTAGGTTTTCTTTTATCATCAGTATCTGTTGGTTTTTTTTATTCTGATATTTTCGGTAACAAGTATCCATTTTCAAAGACAGTTTATGCATTTAATTTAGACAACAACTCCCTCCTCGTCAGGGATATCGGACATTCATGGACATACAAAAATTAATGTGTTATAACTTTGTTGACAAATCGTAAATTTAAGGTTTGCAAGAATGGCTGATTTTCTTCTTTCCCTGTGGCTCCTACAATATTTGCAGTTTTTGTTCCAAGTTTTCCTTTTAAAATATTTAATACAGAGAATGTTGCACCTGTATCCACCAAAAATGTGACCTCTTTTTCTCCCAGCTTAATAGTAACCAGAGGTTCAGCTGGGTTCGTCTCCAGTCCCCGTCAATCCATATACTCTCCCAAAAACCATCATTTTAGTGGTAGCTTGTTGATCAGTTAATTTAGGGCATTCATTTTTCCAATGTCCCTCTTCCCTGCAAAAAGCACATTGATTGATTGATTGCAAGGGGAGTTCTTCCAGTTTGTCTTCTTCTCCTTTCTCTCATCCGTCCTCATCCTTGGTTTAAAAATCCTGAAGTCCTGTTCACTACTGCAAATAGTGAACAAGTAGTCTTTGTTTTCTTACTTCATTTCTTTATCTCGGTTGTTAAAAACTTTCTAGTCTACTTCCAACAATTTTTCCAGATTTCACATATCTGCTCCTTCCAATTTTTGGAGTTTCTTTCTAATATCCTCCTGTGATTGTCCCAAAAATATTAAGGCTAATTGCGCCTTTCGGCTTTAGGCTGCAAATCAGTGTATTTACGGACTGCTTCCTTCAGGCTTTCCAAGAATGCTGTTGGAAAGTCTTTCTTCTCTTGTCTAATATCATAAAATTTAGACCAATTTATAGTTTTATGTATGGCATTTTGGACCCTGTATAAAGTCCATTGTTGGTACCTTTCCAATCTCTGCATATGATCATCACTATTCAGATCTCACTCTGGGTCCCCCATAGGGAAATTTTGATCTATGGTGCCATCTACTGTCCGAGTATGGACATATTCTGTCCGCATTCGAGCAGTTCTAAGAACCATTTGTTTCTCAGTGGAGTCTATAAAATTACCTAAGTCACCTATATAGCACCCTAATCAGGGTTTTGAGTTTTCATTTCATCCCCATTATTCTCGCTACTTTACCAGGATCTTCTCTATAGAGACCGGTCGATTCTTTCCATATTACTAAATCTGAGGCAGTGAAGGATACTTTTACATACACCGGTCCTTGTTGTCAAACCCCCTGTCTTAAAGGGGCTATTCTTTGCCTCCCATCTCATGATCTTAGAGAAGTTATCGAACGAGTATGCTGCCTCGGTCTCCTAGATATAGGTGTAGATGACTCTGAATCTGATTCCTCATCTCCTTCTAATCTGCTACTATCTGCATAAGGACCCAAATTATCAGGTCCTAGCTCCTGTTGCCCTGCCAGGTGAACAGCCTCTGAGTCAGGTCTAATACTAGAAGATAAAGGAAGAGGAGGATATGCTGGAATAGGAGCTATGGGAGCAGATGGAACTATGTCCAATTCTGGTCCTATATTATCACACCCCTTTTTCTTTTGTTCACAGCAGGTACACAGCAGGTATTATTAGAGGTACAGGTAGAGCAATTCTTTTTAGCCTCCATTCTTTTTACTGTTAACAGCATTTGATTAAGTGCCTGTTTATCCAATTCACATTCCTTTTGCCAATCGGCTTTTTCTCGGAGATACGTATGTAACCTCATCCCATTTTCTTTCCCTCTTACAGAATAACATTAATTGCAAGACTGTATCATAATTCAAAGTCCCATTGAAGGGCCACTTTTCCCCACTATCCAAGTCATACAACAACCATATGTGATTACAGACAGATTGCAGAACAATACACAGTAATATGTACGTATGCACAAACTAATACACAAACCAATACACAAATCAACATACAAATTTCCATATATGTGTATGTGGGCCCACTTACATCAATACCCATGCCAATACCAATATCAATCCTGCAATCACTTTTGTGTTCGCCTTACGGGCGGCGCCTAGGCTCCCAATACCCAAGGATCCTTTAGCCCAAACATGTGGAACTTTCACTCTGTCTTACAGGCAGGCTCCTTGGGCTTTCCTTGGGCCCAACCAAGCAGGGTCTCTGACCCCGCAACTTACAGGCTGCAAAAACAGTTACAAAACTGTTGACAGATCTGCAATCACAAAACAACTTATCTACACAGAGATGCAGTCAAACAGGCACTTCTTTATTATGTAGTGCTGGGGAACACAAGAGGATATCTCCTCCAATTATGCTCCATCTTCAGTTACAATTCTCAAGGTTTTTATACATTTCAAACAAACATCTACATTTGCCAGCAAAAACATGCATAAAATGTCTATCTTTTAATTTGCCCTTTACCTTAATTGGTTCTTATTATTGTAAAAGTTAATATCATAAGGATTGGTTAAATGTCTTCATTAGGTTAATGAAGAGACAGCAATCTATTTACTTGGCACATAATGTAATCGGAGAGGACCTTGCTCAACTTACTCTGCAGATATATGAACCTCTCCTGGCCCCTTCTCCTAGTACATCCCAGGTACAGATATTCCTCCTTGCATGGTATGTGCTCTCCCTTCCTCTCAAGCACAGAACTTTTCCACAACTTTGCAGGCCTTTTGCAATTTAAAAAAATACTCACTTAATGGTTAGGTGATCAAACTATTTGAAAGTGTTTAGTTAATTGATTTGACTGTTAGCAAGTGCTCAGCACGTGTTAACATAAACACAAATCACAGAACCACAGAATGGTAGGGGTTGGAAGGGACCTTAAGAGATCATCCATTAACAAGTGCTTAACATAAACCACTAACAAGTTAATGTGGTGTTAGTTTATTGATTAAAATAATCTTGTATCTGCAACAGGTGGGACCGGCACAGAGCCTGCCAACCCTGAGGAGAGACAAACGGCAGAAGCTAGCAAGAATAGACTGNTGTTGGTTATGTTTTGGGGTTTTATGGTTATGCTTTAGTTAGTGTTGGATTAAATTATTTTCTGTTTTCTTCCCCAAGCCCAGTAGCCTGGTCTGTTTTGTCCTGGACCAAAAGAGGCAATTAAGTCCTCTCTGCCCTCTGGCAATTCTCAGGTCTTTGGTACTTGAGGCTAATGGAGGTCTTTTGTCCTCTGATGGGCCTAAACCTTGACAATGCATTGACATTTGCATGAAAAAACGACTGCAATGACTACTCATTGACTCCTGAAAGAAATTGTTGCAGTTATGTTTTTTCTTTTAAAACTGGGTTTCTTACCTTAGAAAATGTTGTATTTGAACTCATTAAAAAAGTTTTTGCAATATATAGTCTTAAAATCCAGACTTGTTTTTTTCAATTATATCTTTCTTTCTGATATGCTGCTGGTAATGCAGCTATGACGACACCCAGTGTTTGATATCCCATGACATCTGCAGAGTTCAGAATCTAGGATAAATTAGGCTTACAATTTTTAAAATGTATTTTGGATTATGCAGTTAATGTGTTTGTGAGTTTTATAACTCTTTCATACTAAAAGAAAAAAACAAGGAAGTGCAAAAGGACAGTCAAAAAAATGGTACCTAGTTATTGGGCCACATGTGCTAGAATGCTGAGATTTTATTTTCTTCTGAAACTACTACCTCTTATAAAGCCCATCCATCATATGTAATGAGAGCCGTCAGGAATATTTAGCTGAGAAATAGCTACTTGATATGCTAATTGTGGTCCCTTAGTGAATTCATTTGGTTCTGCTACCTGACATTAATGGTTTTCATAATCTAATGAATGATGTGTCTAATAGAGGTAAGGCCACAGGGAAGGACATTCAGAAACTAAGGGAAGTACTATATATGTGTTTTATAAACATGTGCATTTTTTAGTAAATATGCACATACACACTTGCACATATATATACACTCACAGAGAGACATAAAGTTGCTTTTCCAAGCTACATAAAGCAAACACCAGCTGAGGAGAAACTACATAGACTGAGAAAATCTTTGATACTGACATTTTAAACCCTAAATTTTAAAATTTCTGTATTCCCATGACTGCATGAAATAACTAGGAATGTAACAAATGGGAAGATTCTACTTTACTTTCACAATTCTTCAATTTAATTTCAGAAATTGAGACCTTGTCATCCAGCTCCTGCCAAGTACAGCAGCTCACCTCTCTCAGCAGGCTCCTGGTGGCTCGGAAGAAGTGAGAGTCCCCAATAAACATCTGCACATCTGAATTAGGTCAGTTTCCCTGCTGCAGGGCCACTAGTTATACCGTCTGCCTGATGAATGCTTACAATTTTCCTAGCACTGTCCAGTATTTACGTATTTGTGTATGTCTGTTGTTTCTTATCTTTGGAGGAGGTGGGGAATGGCTGTTAGTGCTGGTGTTCAAAAGCTGAAAATTTGTGTGCTTATGTTTTGTCAGCTGTTTGTAGCCACAAACTTTTATGACCAAGTTTATCTGGCTAAAAAGACAGGAAGCGTAAGTTCTAAGGCTGATTTTTAGTCCCTGTTTCTGAAAAAAATTTGATTGGAAATTCATTTGCTCCTTAGACAATTTCATCAGGTAGTGAAGTTCCAAATGCCTGACAAACTCAACTTTTAGATACAAGGGTCTTTTAGCAGCTTTTTGCGTCCCTTCATTTTTGAATGTCACAGGAGTGGATGTCTGTGGGATTGATGTCATAAGTTGCTCAACGCCCTACCAATACTTGCATTTATCTGTAGCTAAACTTTGTGCTGTTTTATGTCTTCAGAGCACCTGACCATGGCCTTGATCTTGCAACTAGCTCTGAATGTTAACAGTTACAGTGAATGAATCAGATAGTAAAGACCTACACCAGGAGAGCTTGTACAGTCTCCCATACAAATGTGTTTGTTTAAAGCATTTGGATAGTGCAGGTCTAGAAAGTATATCTCTATATTAGTGTGGATTGATCTTCCTCTCAAGCCCTAATCGGTTCATGAGAATCTAAATGGCCTCAGAGTGACATCTGAGGTGCAGCAGGTATGGATGGCAGGGTCTTTGTGATGTCAGAAATTGAGACTACCAGTGCAGTTCAACTGTGGAAAGGAATTAGGTCCCCCTCTTCTCTCACCCCAATTAATAAAGTGAGTACCGGTAAAAATCCTTAATGATCTTGAGACATAAACAAAAAGCAATTTAGATTCACAGAGAATAGACCTTGCCACTCAAACTCAAGTGTTGTTCTTGCAAGAGACTTACATCTTTAGGCACTGGGGACAGGGTGATGTGTGTAATATGAATTACGTTAACTCTTCATGTGTCTGGTTCATGTATGGACGTGCAATATACATTGAAATGTGGAAGAAGGATGAACGGCTAAATTATAAAGTAACAGTGTACAGACTACTATGAGACTGTTTCTTATGTTTAACCTCATAAAATACTCGTGTTACTTTTTACAATTATAAAAAGAACATTAAAAAAATTTAAATCCATAGCTAACATTACCTAGTAAAGAGTTACAAAATACCAGAGAGCTAAACCAAAGTAAAAAGAACTTAAGCTATACAACAAATTACCATTCAAGGCTTAGAACCATTGAAAATTAAATATATCTAGAGGAAATTAACACAAAATAGATTGAATTGGAGGGAAAGACCTAGCACTTTGCCCACTAGACCAGGTTGTTCAAAGTCCCATCCAACCTGGTCTTGAACAATTCCAGCGGTGGGACATCCATAACTTCACTGGACAACCTGTTCCAGTGCTTTACCACCCTCACAGGGAATAACTTCTTCCTTACATCTAATTTAAATCTACTTCTTTCAGTTTGCAGCAACTACCTCTTGTCCTATCACTATAACCCCTTGTAAAAAGTCCCTTTTCATCTTTCTTATAGACCCCCATTAGGTACTGGAAAGCTGCTGTAAGGTCTTCCTGGAGCCTTCTCAGATCCAGGCTGAACAATCCCGACTGTGTCAGCCTGTCTTCATTGGAGAAGTTCCCCACTGCATGCCCACTGGTCATCTTCATGGCCCTCCTCTGGATTCACTCCAATAGCTTCATGTCCTTCCTACATCGGAGGCCCCAAAGTTGAAAGTTATACTCTAGGTGGGATCGCACAAGAGCAGAGGGTCAGAATCATGTCCCTGACCTGCTGGTCCCACTTTTCTTGACACAGCCCAGCATACAGTTGGCTTTCTGGACTGTACTTGGGCTCCTGTTTCCTCTTTAGGTTGTAATTAAGAGAGTTAAGAATTTGGATAAGCTTTTCCCAGGCATCTGAATTTAACAAATAATAGACAAGGTTTCATAAAATACTGTAGAATTATTTAAGTGTTTTTTAAGTTACATATTCCACATTAAGTCTATATCTCATACATAATGGCAACAATATGTTTCTGCTTAAAAAACGTAATTATTTTTGTAAATCTAATTTATTGAAAATATTTAACTATTCTCTAAAAGGTTATTGATGATCTTTGATTCGTATTTGTCCTTCTAACTGACATATGGCATGCTACAGATGGTTCTGTATCATACCATCAATATTTTTGTTAATTTGTATGAATGCTTTAATTTATGCATAACTCTACAGCATATTTTGTCCCTGTTGAGTTAATACTAGGCTTATTTTTTAATATATTGTGCACAAGAAAAAAGCCACAACAAGTAGGACATATATTCTTTTCCTCTTTCTGATAAAGCCAGTATCTTGGTTAATTTCTTAAAGAAAGGTGTGATTTCCAGAAATCCTTCATTGCTAGAGGCAGGGGAGCCAGGATCCAAATTTTGTAGTGACTGGACGTTTGTCTCCAGATTTTGGTCTTATAGATAAGAGCCCAATTGATTGACTTGCAGCACCTGTTTCTGATAATTGGAAGCAGCTTGCCAGCTGCATTAACTTGTCCCTACTATCTTTATTCGAGCTGGCTAGTGGAAGTCATATTTGTGCCTACAAATATGACTCCCTTTTTCTTTTTTGACCAGCCAGCCTTCAGCAACACATTTCAAAAATTAAAGGTACATGAAGAAAACAAATATTTTTACCCATGGCCATGAGTCTACAACAAAAGGTCAATAATAGCTACATCGCTGAACAATATAATACAGAACTCCATACATTAAAAATAAACAATGTGATATGTGTTGCTAGGAGGGACGCACACTGGTGAGAAGGGATGAGTTCTCTGTACTTCCACTGATGTTTCTGTTTCCTGAGTGCAATTTTGGACTTTAGCTTCTTTAGCATGCTTATCTGT
>WBNH01012090.1:78609-101958 GCA_013401255.1 Urocolius indicus | reverse complement strand
TGCCATTCTGTGATTCTGTTAAAGGAGGAATTTTGAGGCTGTTGTACATTTTACAGCAGGGTGGAGAAGCACCCACCACACCACAGTGTCCTTCTCCCACTGGGCAGGAGCTCCCAGGTCTCAGAGAGAATCCTGATTTTCAGCCCCAGGGCACTCTGTGCTCAGGCTGCTGGGCACAAGCGAACCTCATCCTCCCAGGAGCTCCTGGGGTATCACAGGGGCATTTCTGGGTTCTAAGAACCCAGAAATTTTCTGGATGAAAGCCAGCACAAAGTTTTAGCACACCTGTAAGCAGTCAAATGCTCACATTGATCCAAGATTTCAAGTGCATTTTTAACTCAAACAGGCAGCAATGCCTTCCCTCCCACCAGCAACGAGGGAACCTCTGCAGAGACTCATGTTTGCACCACACACTTGTTTATAAAGGCAATAGTGTCATGCTCTGCTTTGGTTTCATTTTTGCTGCTTTGAAAGGTTTTCTCTAAAAGCCCACTTTTCAGCAAACTGCCTCATTTTGCAGGATGAAACCCGTTGTGGTGCACTGGAACCAATCCAGTGTAATCAAACACCTGGATGTAAATTTAGGCTGTCAGGTGAGATTCAAACTAGCGATAAAAAACAAACCCCAGTTTTAAATGAAGGGCTTGCAATTTCTGTGGGAGTTGGAAAACCCAGGCAGGGGATTTTTTATTCTTTAAAAAACGGTCATGGCATTCTCAAAACAAAAGAGAAAGGGCAACACACTGTAAAAAGCCACATTAATTTCGTAGAATCACAGAATGGTAGGGTTGGAAGAGACCTTTAGAGATCATCCAGTCCAACCTCCCTGCAGAAGCAGGTTCACCTAGATCAGGTCACACAGGAACGTGTCCAGGAGGGTCTTGAAGACCTCCAAGGAAGGAGACTCCACACCCTCCCTGGGCAGCCTGGGCCAGGGCTCCCTCACCCTCACAGTGAAAGCACAAGGTGACTGGAGTATGCAATGTCCATCAGAACCATGCTAAAACCTCCAGCTCAGGTGGCTCTTCAGGGGCACAGTGCCTGTGAGGCTACAGTCAGGAGAACCCTTTCCCAGGAGCAATGCTTGCTCCAGTCTTCAGCCTTGACAGCCTGTCCAGTAGAACTTATTTGATGCACAAAACCTTCTGTACTTTGCTCCTGTCTCAAGGGAAGGTCGACTTTAACCTCTCCCACATCACCCATAGGTCACCCATCAGCTGGAGTGATGAGGGAAGCTACCAACACCTTTGCCACACACACAGCACCATCAAATCCAGCCCATCATAGTGCTGGTATGGCCCTGAGGAGGGAAGGTAATGCAAACTGCACTGCTTCTGAAACTCCTCCAGTGGGGAAGCTCATGCTGACTGGTGAACCAGTGGTAAGAAAACCAATTATAACAGCAGATTAATGGGTGTAACCAGTAGCCATTCACCTGTGACTGCAGGTTGCAATTCAAGACCTTGTGGCAGTCCAGAGAGGGTCCTAGTGACTCAAACTGAGGCTGAGGCTCCTCCTTTGAACTTCAGATCTCTCTTTCAAATTCAACCCCTTTTTTTTTCCCTCAGAAAAATCTGTTTCCCATCTAAATCCTCAGATACCCTTTCCTCCCCCAAAGATGTGCTAAATGTTTGGCCTAAGCAGCTCCATGTGGTAACAAATCCCAAAGGCTAATTGTGTGGAAAAGCATTTCCTTTCATCAGGTTTAAATTTTCTGCCTTTTAGCATCGACTGCACCCTTTTCCTTGCATCATGGGAAAGCAATGTTTAATGCACAGAGCTGGAAAGAGCCCAAGACCACCGAGCCATTCTGTGAAGACCAGCAGGCTGCCAGCAACTTTAAACAACTGTTGATCACCACCATCACCAAATTCCAAACAGATTACCAAAAAAGGCCAAGGCCAAACTCCTATTTCTAGGCTATACAAACAGATTCTTCCAACTGTTGTCAGGGTAAGGAATTCAACTCGTTTGCAGATGACAGGCAGAGCAGAGCTGTCAGTCGCTGGCAAGAGAACACCCAAGGCTTGGGAAGTTGTACCTTTCTCTTTTCTTTTGCCTGGGTAGCTGCTAAACATCACAGGCAGCTTTTCAGAAGGAAAAGCCAAATCAATCCTCCTTTGTTTTGAAATGAAGCAGTAGTTATTCTGACTTTCCCCAGCAGCATCTCGAGGATGTCTTTGCAATGTGAAGAGGTTTCCTCCTCCCTCCCCAACTTCACTTTGTCCTCCCAGGTGTTTGCAGTGGGTGATGGCTCTGAGGTCACAGACCAAGGGACAAAAGGGAAAGCTGGCTGTGCCCCAGTTTTGCCCTTGCTAAGGAGCAGCAGAAGTTCTGGGCAGAAGTTGGTTCAAGTTCATCAGTGGCTTCAGGTCTGTCTCTCATGGGGGTGAAGATGGGACAGCAACACAACAGGCAGCAGCACAACAAACCACACAGCTCACACCAGCCGGCAGGCAGGGGGTGGAGGGCCCTGGATGTGGCTATGCCACACTAAGGAAGGTCCAGGCTCAGGCTCCTTTCCCTGTTGCCACCTCCTTACAGGTGTTAACCCTCAGCCTGCAGCAGAGGTGGTCCCCAGGGATGGGGCAGGGTGGAGCATACCTGTCTTTTCCAATAATCCAAAAGCAGGATATTCACCAGCTTTTCCAAGAGTCAGAAGAGCACCAGCTATTTCAAGCACTATTTCAGGCCTTCAAACACTTTTTTTTCCCTCCCACTTTTGAAGACAACTTAAGAAAAAAGGCAACCTGGCCATCCGTAAGCCAAATCAGTCTGGTTTCCCAGCTCACTCACGTGGCTGAAACTGGCCAACAAAGCCATCACTCCTGTCTCCACTGCTTCTTCCCAAAGTGGCCATACCCATGCCAAGCCCTCTCTGAGGCACAGACCCACGTGTGCTAGGCAGAAAGGGCAGCAGGCAAGACAGTAAGCAGCAGAGCCTGTCCCACAGGGCTCTTTCAAAGTTTCCATCCTTGAGGAGGCAACTTCTGTATCGACCTCTGCAAAGCTCAGGCAAAGACACCAAGTTTGTCCCCACTGTGACAGCACTGTGGTCTTTGTTGGGAGAGGATGCCCTTGTGCATGCAGCTCTGTTCACCTTCCTCCCCGCCCAGCCACTACAGACAGGGATGAAATAACTACCTAATAAAGATGCAATTAAAAAGTAAGCATCACCACCTAAATCCTTTGCTGTAACAACGTACAGGGGAAGCTCACAGCAGATTAGTTGGTAGCTCCCAGCTATCCCATATTCACGTGCACAAACTCCACTTCTCTAAAGGAGCTGTCCCTGTAACCCACATCCTCAGATAAACCTGCTTATTTAATTGGTCTCATTTCCTCCAACAGATTTCCTCTAGGACAAAAAAGTCTCCACTTGATCCATTCTCACAGTCGTCTTTTGCTTTAAAACTGTTTCCACGTTAAGTTCAACATGAATATCTTTTCTGTACACGTCCCCCACACGCTGGGATGGGCAGTTATGCACGTTCATAACCTCAGCAGTTAACATTTTGTTTAAACACAACTTGCCTCAAATTGCTTCAGAACAAGCCAAATTTGTTGCCTGCTGTACACAAGGCTCGAAAGCAAGGTCTGTTTGCATTCACACGTCATTAAAGACAATACCGATGAGTTAATGAAAGGTAGAAGTGGAACGAGGCATCAAACACTTGACAACAATCCAGGAACAATTTTATACTGAGAAAAAGAGCTGCTCTAGTCTAAAGAAGCAGAGAAAGAAGTTGAAGCAGCAGCAGAAGTGCAGGCAGATGCTAAGGCAGCCTCTGCGTGCAGAGAGGGAGATGAGGGAAGAGACTGAGCTACAGGTTCTGCTTGTTGTCAGCTCAAACCAGCTGAAGACAAGCAGATAATTTTCCCATCCCAGTTTATTTCCCTTTCTTTATGCTTATGATGCAAGTACAGATTAACAACACTTTAAACAAAGCCTGAACTGTTGCATAAATTCAAGTTCTACAGAGAGCCTTGAGGAAGAAAGAAAAGAAACCCAAATATTAATATAACTGGTTTCTTTAGGAGTGTGGAGGTGACTTGGTTATGTTTCACCCCAACAAACAGCCAAATAGATATTATTGTCTCATACCTCAAAAGATAGAAACTTGACCAGACTCAGCTGGAGGCCTGGAGGGTGGGGAACCCACTTTCTGTCAACTTTTGCCTTTGAGGTACCTTCAAATTAATTATCCTTCTGGGTTTTGTTTTTTTTTTTTTTTTTTTTCCCTGTTCTTTTCTCACCACTTTTCCCAACTGCCTTCTGTAAAGAGGCCTGTGCTCATCGCATCCCAATACAACCATCTGTCCCTTCTGTGCTGGAGTGAGAATCTGGATCTGGTTTAGTTGAGCTTGATGCAGAGTTCTGCACACACACGAGGTTTGAGGAATCGCACAACAGGCTCAGGTTGATTTTTTTTTTTCCCCCCAAAGGATTAAGAGGTAATATGGAAAACAGCATGTCAAGAATCCTCTGTGTCCCAGGTTTCCTTCTCCCACATCCCACGCTACAAATGTTTCATGCCCTCAATTTGGTTTCTGGGTCTCTCTGGCACTTCTCCCAGCCTCAGCCTCAGCAGTAGGGTATGTGGAGGAGCTCAGCAAAGAGATTAGACCCTGCTCTGTCAGCCCTCCATGTTTAAGCACTCCCAGCCCCATATGGAGCCTGGTTTGGCCAAAATTCAGCTTGTGCAGGGGGCACATCCATGCCCTCTCACCTTGCTCCCTTACCACTTTCTGTGCAAAGCAGAAGCAATTTCCAGATGAGTCTGCAGGGCCAGGCACCTGGGGCAACAGCCCATCTTACTGCTGGGAATAGCAGAGCTCTTCTCATTTCACATGACCCAAGATTTCACCCAAGTATCTTTTGCTGTTTGTTATTCTGGGGAGAGAGGGCTTTCTGGGAGTAATGACAGCATTGCAGAAGTGACTTCAGCATTATTGGCTCTACCACAGCCAAGACATAAATGCTTTCTGCTATTTGCCCCTCAAGCTCCAGCCAATGTTTATTGTATTGCCCTCAATGTATTACTGAAGGCATTCACCCACATCCACTACTTGCCAAAAAGCAAGTTAATTTAACTCAGTGATACAATTCAAGGCTGTTTGAGTCATCTACATCTCTGGCTAACAGTGTCCAGACAGACAGTGCATCCAACCACACATGCATTAATAAAGACTTAAAAATTAGACCATTGATTCCTCTAGACCTGAAATAACACATCTGATCCCAGAGAAGCAAAAGATCCAAGAGGGATGACCTCAGCCAAAGAGGTGCAACTCAGGTGGTTTTAATCATGTATTTTCAAGTAGTTATGACCAGGTCCTCCTGCTCTCCTGGAGCCCATGTCTGGGGAGAGGGCACTGAAGATGCTCTGGCAGTGCCTACACTGCTGCCTGAACTAGGCATAGGTGCTGAAGAGCAGCAGATCAATTATTCATCAGCTAAAAGGCAGACTTCTATTACAGCAGATGTTTCTTCGAATGTTTGACACTGCCCATTAACTCACCCTTTAATTTTAATTGCTTAACTAATGGCTACGTTCAAGGTTAAATGAGTTTAAATCTTCATTCTTCTCTTGTGCCACTTAATATAAAGATAGCATCCAACCTAATGGGGAAAAGGGAGGGAGAATGAACCAAATCAAATATGATTTGGCCACTTGTTTGTGTCACATCAGTTAATCCTGCCAGGGGGCCAGCACAACACTCAGACAAGGTTTCCTCTAAAGCAGAGAAGTGATGGAAGGATCACTCAGACTGAAGGTGGCCATGGGGGCTGCAGTCAGGAAGGTGGCAGCCTGGGGTGAGAATCCTTCCCAAAGCCAATGCAGAGAGGAAGTACCTGCTCAGGCAGGTAGGAAGCTTTAGTTTCAAATGTGTAGTTTAGGTAGGCTCCAAATTGAGAGTTCACCTTATGTGAGTAATTTAGGTTGGTAAGTCACAGCGATGTTGGCCCAGCACAGTGCTCCTGTGCTTCTTCCTGTAAATATCCATAGCCCATCTGAAGAGTGCAGTTTGCTGGCTGAGTGGGAATAGGGGTCCTGAGGAAGATGAGAGCATCACCTCCATGACTGGGGCAGCAAGGAAGGATTTTCCCCTCTCTTGACCCCAAAAAAGCAGTGGGCTGCAGGATACACGATGCAGTCCCTGCTTTGCTGCTGCCATTGCATCCTTCTGGCTGATTTTGCCATTCATTTTGTACCAGGTGAGACTACACAACTGGTGCTGAGCATCTTAGTGAGATCACAAACACGTGAATTCCTGCAGCATTGCATCTTGCTACCTGCCAGTAAATACCCACACATTTTAGCTCTACAACATGATACCCACCAGGAGTGAGCAACGTGGGTGCTGGTCATGCCACAGAAAGCAACACGGCCCTGAATCCCCACTGCATGCCCTAGAATGTCCCCACAGAATCCACTTTCACTGTCAGGATCAGTCCCCTCAATTCTCACTAGAGGGAAACATGAAGACACATCCTGTAGAGGCCAAGTCACCAGGCAGGAGGCTTTTCCTCAGCTCAGGCAGGCTCAAAGACACTCTTCAGCATCAAATCTGCTGCCATAACTCAAGAGTATGTTGTGTTATTTTTCTAGCAGGGACAATGGGTTTAGTTTGGATCATTCAGATCTGACTCCTCAAAATAAATTACTGGTACCAGTGGGAATAACAAGAGAGGTAGAAACAGACCCAGCCCTCCCCAGCCCTGGGAGGAGCAGCAGCAGGAAAGGGACTTGACATACACGGTCAAGGAAAACACTTTTTATTCTCTGCATCTTGGACCTGAGAGAAGAAAAGAGGAAGCAGACAGAAGAATAAGCAGTTCTTCTCAACACAGAGGAGAAAAGGAAGCATGCCTCCTTCCCTTCTGGCTTGTTTTCCTTCCTTTTGTCTCTCTTTCAAGAGGTGAAGGAGCAGAGACTAATACACATCGGTCTCCAGGTTGGGGTCTTGCCCTTCAGGATATGTTGGTCCAGATACTCCTTGTCTGTTTGGTAAACAATTTGAAGAATGAAAGGTGAGTAGATCCCATGCCAGATTGACAGGAGGTTAGGGCCTGATCTCTTCTCTGCTGGTATAGAGGTCTAGCTGAATTCAGCCATTACAACCAAAGCAGGCTCTAACACTACTTTCCCACCAGGAATTAGTAAAAACCCTTTGGTTACACCTCTCACTCAGATTCAGGAAACCTAGTCCCTAGCTTTCATGCTGGAAACACTGAAGGTCAGCTGGATGGGGCTCTGAGCAACCTGATCTGGCTGAAGATATCCCTCCTCATTGCAGGAGGCTTGGACTGGATGGTCTTTAAAGGTCCTTTCTGATGCAAACCATTCTATGATTCACCAAAGAGGTCATAATGAGTTGTTTCAATGCCATCACACATCAGCCATGGCTACAGTCTGGCTACAGCCAGAGCATGCCCAGACCTGCTTGTCCATATGGGACGACGGAAAAACGTTAAAGGACATCAGCCTGGCCCCTGTTGCCACAACCAGCATTACACCACAGCTGTTAAGCTCCTGGTCCTAGGAACAGTTAAGCACAAGAAGAGATGCTCCCTCCTTCCTGCCAAAGTCTCTTTCACCCCAAAACAGTATGAGGAGAGGCAGCTGAAAACCCGTGACCTTCCAGTTTCACATGCAGCGGGAATGTTTCCCAGCCCTTCCTCTCAGCTAAGCAAGTATAAAGTGGAACAAGCCTCTCTAGTTTAGTTTCTCAACTGAAAAGAAGTTCTTAGGGTTTCTAAGATGCTGGGTTTGGTTTTTTTTTTTTTCCCTTTCCCCAAGCAGGCTCACGAGGACATCCACTCGTTTGCTTTTGGCTCCAGCTCAGCAGCGTTCAGTAGTGACAACCATCAATCCTGCCAGACAGCCGATGGCACAGACTGCTGGGAGTGGGAGATGGCAGGGGTGGGTTTTTTTTTTTTGCAGCTCCACTGCAATTTGCGTGGTGGTTCGACGTTAGCTGGCAGGCAGCCAGGCCTTCAGCATCCTCCTCCCACCCAGAAAGGTGTCTCTGCAGAGCAAGGTGCCGGGGCTGGGCCACGGCTGCCAAGAACCGTGCCGGTTCCTGCAAGGAGATGTCGATCACAGAGCTGTTAAATCCCACACGGTTTTGGTGTCGCAAAGTTCACCAGGGAGATTTTTACTTCACACCCTCACCCCACTGAGTTCAGTTTAGTTTTGCGGATGGTTTCAGTGCAGCCCAAGTTTTGGGCAGAAAAGGAGAAGGTCACACGGAGCACGGGCAATGTCGAGGGCCGGCTACCGACTTTCCCCTGCCCTCTGGCAAATATTGGATTTCTGAGAGCAGAAGTGAGGATTTCATTCTTTGTTCTTGAACTCATTCTTTCCATCCCAGGGGCCAGTGGAATGTAATCTCTCCAGATGCCAGCACCTCTTAGGAAATTGTAATATAGCAGCTACGCACTCTAAGTGGCTTATTCATAGATGGAGAAGAGAATACTAATATCCTTGGGGGACGGTTTTGAAACGGTGCGTGCTGACACAGTCCCAGGGACAGGAGGGATCTACTACAGTTGAGGATCTGTCCCCAAAACTCATTCGTTTTCAAGAGGAGCAGCAGAGCTGGAGTTTCATATTCTGCTCTTGGTTTGTTTAAAGTCGTTTCTTTGCTGTTTAAAACCACCAGTGCTTCCTTCCTGGGGAGGGATGCAATGTTTTTAGGGTTACTGTAAATAACCAGAGCCAGAACAATCAGCTGAGTAAATTATCCTGTCTCCTGACACTAACAGATTCCAACAAGCCACTAAGAACCTGATCAGCTTTCCCCTCCCCTCCTCCCCACTCTTGCTACTATTATAATAAAGCTAAGATTTGCTGAAAGACTTTCTCTGAAGGAAAGCAGAAGAAACGCCTTGTGGAGAGCAATTCCAAGGAGCATCCTCAAAGCTCTCATTGACCAACACTGAGCTAAGAGGTTTGCCGAGAAGAAAAAGCATGCAGGAGAACAAGGGAGCCTGAAGAGCCAACTGACAGATTACCACACGACAAAGCTAAAAGGGAACTCCAAACCCTGCCAGAACGGCTGCCCGCGGAGCCTGCCAAGAGCCAGATGCTGCCACGGGGATAATATCCTCCAGGGCTGGAGAACCAGGCGCTTCTCAGCCTACTGAGCTGAGGGCAAGGGGATGGAGGGGCAGCTGTGTACCTCAAGCACATCGTGTCTCTAGGAAAAAAGCTTGAAGAAACACGTAGGGCTTTGGGGGAAGAAAAAGAGAAAGAAGCGAATTTGCTTCTTAAACTCCTTTGAAAAAAAAATAAATAGCTGCAGATTAAATTCAGAGTCCTTCTGGGTACCATCTTTCCTCCCCATGCAGAGGAGACCACCACTCGGAGCAGGGGGATGGCAAACAGGTCAGGCAAGGGAAGAAATGACACACCACCAAGCAACAAAGCAAGGTGCTTCTCAGAGCTGGGAAGCAATCTGGGCATATTGAGGAGCTCCGTGCTCTCCCTTCTCCAAGCAGACCTTCATTAGTAAGCAGCTCTGACAGCTCTGCAGCGGGATTGCGCCGAGGAAAGGGCAAGTTAACACAGCCGCTTCGGCGTTAACATTACCCTTGAAGGGAAGGAGCATAAACACAAAATATTTGTTTCGCTGCTACTGTGCAACATCTGTTCCCCATGACTTACTCATTCTCCACTCTCCCTCCCTCGGGGTTCCAAAGTACACAAGGAAGAGGGAGAGGCTGTCGCAGGTAGCCGATGGCTGTCGTGCCCTCGTTGCGCAACACCAGAGCTCGTCCCACGGCTTTTATGCAGGCAAAAGTCTGCATGGCTACACTGGAGTTTGCCCCACCGAGGCTGAGCTTTGGCAGGACACAGCCAGTGAACCAAACATTTAATAGAGAGAGTACTTTCTGTTTGCTGCAATTCAGTACCTCCACATGTGGAACAATTTCTAGGGATAGAAAATCTGAAAGGTTTTACCTGCAAGGCTGCAACTTGAATTCTTTTCTTTGAAATGCCACCGAACCAGGCAGCTTTGGCTGCACTGCCAAAAGCCAGAGATACAGTAAGAGCTCTCAATATATCTATTTCTCTTCCACAGAACCCTTTAACACCATGCAGTTGTTAAAACTGAGGGAGTTTGTGCCAGGTCATGATGTGGAGACAGAATCTCCCAGGGAAACTCCCAGCACTGACATTTCAGCAACAAGGCTTTTTGGATATGTCGACTTGAGAGATGAATTGAGACACCCAGATATCATGACTGTGCATGAGATCATCCTGAGGTACAAATGGGGAGTTTGTAGTTACGTTCCTGATGCCTCCCCTGCGCTCCCCTGTGTCCCATCAACTGCACACAGCCCCATCACGTACCCTGAAGACCCAGTAAGCAAGAGAAAAAACCAGAAGCTAAAAGGCATACTTGCAAAAACCATTTTCCAGGATAAATCTCCTGTGTCTCTTTATTCTGAAAGCAGCTGACACTTTTTTCTGAGGGTTTGAAATAAATGAAAACCAAAAAAGCCAGTATTTCTGATTTGAAGGTGAGTAATAAAGCATGGGAAGAACTTGCCAGCGTGCTACTAGAGGCAGAGTGAAACACCGCAAGGAAGTGCTCAGGCTCTGTCTCAGAGCAGCGTTCAGTGAGTTTTGGCATCTCTTGATGTTTGCAAATACTGTAGAACGAAGTGTTGCCTGATCTTTTAAATTCTAGTTTTACAAGCAGCAAGGCTTAAAAAAACCTGAGCCCCATCAAACAGGTGGCTTTTGTTGCTGAAAGTCTCGGGTGACTTTTTAGCCTAATTTTAGAGGTAACAAGAGTTTCTGATTCTGCTGATGCTGAGGAGCTAAACTTAGGAAGCGCTGCAGTTTCTCTGCCCTGCTGGAACTTGGTGCTACAGGGAGTCAGGAGCCACAGCACTTCAGCCCTTTTAGCAGCAGCACTATTCTCATCATTTTAGGGTAAAGCAATGCCCAAAGTCTGGTACTTTGCTCCGAAAAAACAATCACTCCTTTTATACTCAAGCCTTTAACCCCAGATTCCTCACTCCCCAAAACTGTCCCCATCTGCTAGGTGCAGTCTGACTCCCATCTTCACTGTCACTTTAAATGAGTCTTGCCCTTGTAGGAGTAAATGGAGAACATCCAGCAAACACTGCTGGCTCTGCCCTATGCAATGAGGCACTAGTCAGGGTTGGTAACAGCAATCACAAGGTCCCAAAAGGCTGTGAAAGGCCTGAAGCTCTGCCTACATCCCTCCTGAGCAAATACTACCTCCCCTGGGTTATGATACCCAACAGCATCCCTGACCCTAGCTCCTGATGAGACTACACCAGGTGCCCGAGACTCTACCACATCTGGATATGTAGGGCTGAAGAGCTCTCAGTGTTCCAGGATGATGGCATTGAAACTGTGACTGGGTGACTGCTGAGCAGCTCAGGAGACCTCACTCAGGCCTGCTCCCCAGCTACTGCAGAACTCAAGTCAAAAGTTTGTCTTCCACTTGTAGAAGCACCAGGAGACAAAGTGCTGCCCAGACCAGGCGATGATAAGGAGCTGGTATTAATCCTGCTTCAACCTTCCATCCATCATCCCAAAGCAGGGCAGGGATATGGATACCTGCAATACCACATCTCCATTTCCTGACGGTCCCCAGCAGCACCAGATCCTTTCCCCTCCTGCAGAGAGTTTCTCCACCATCCTCTCAACACACATCAGCTGAAGTGCTTGGACCTTACAAGGCAGAGCGCTGGAAGGACTTTCACATTCATCACCTCGTTCCCTTAGCAAAACCATCACAGTCCTACACTTGCTCAGCTCCAGTCTCTCAGGTTCCAGAAGACACCCTGGTGTAACCTGGCCCTTAGCTCTGCTTTCCTACCATGATGCGTCGGAACAACCACTTTTTCTATATGATGAAAGAAACATTAGTTTCATTAGTAAGAGGCTAATTGAGTTATTTCTGAAGTTAGAACTGAAAGTTCATTTTGAAGGCTACAAGAAAGGGAAGGCAACCTTATTTACGGTTTTTCCACACAAAATTTCAAAGATGTTCATTAAAGAGACACCAAAATTCTACCGTAAGCAAAAGCCTAAGACCAAGCACAGAAGAACACAGCCTAATTTGGCCAAGCAGATGTAGATCCCTAAGAGTTTCCTGAAGAACAAACATAGCACCGGGGTCTTCACCTTGCACAGTGTACAGAAGTCACTCCAGCATGTGTTGACCCAATACATTGCCCATTCCTCATGTTGTCCACTTACAGACAGCAGCTTCTGCCCTGAAGCCTCCCATATCTTTACTGGCCATGAAATGAAGCACCCAGGGGGCTTCAGAATAAGCTTGTTCTGCAGTTTGTCTGCTTTGCATGAGACTCTGCATCCTGGTCTAATTTCAAAGTTAGGTCAGTTCACCATATAACCCCATTTCTACAGCTCAATCATCACACTGGCAGTAGAGCCTCCCTCTTTATCCACCTGGAAAAACAAAACCAGCAGTGTATGACCTAGGATAAGGAATTAAGGGAAGAAAGAAATCCTTTCCAGGGTAAAAGGCAGGTGAGGACCATGACAAGATTGCCTGAGGAGGTGCCCACAAGCAGGTTAGATACATATTTGTCAGGTAAAACTAACATTGAGTTTGCCCTGCCCAAGAACAGGACAGAGCAGATGCCCAGACACTTGTTTCTTCCCATCTATTCCCAAGCATCTTGTGTATGTTCTTTGACAGTTTTAGGGTGAAAAGGTTTCCTTACAAAACATTTCCAGAAACAGAACTGTCAGATGTATAAAAGCATCTCTAAGGACACGATTAAAAGGAAACCAGCTTCTTCTGACAGCTGATGAGACACCAGCAGGGTTGAAATCCTAGTCACTGCAACTACTCCTGACCTACCAAACCTAAGATATTTGTATCTAATTTACAAAGTAAGGGAGACAGGAGCTTCTGCTCCTCCAAATGTCACTGGCCCTCTGTAAAATAAAGACAGCTTCTGGTGCCTGAGGATGTCACCACCTTGGTCCTCACTCAGTGCTCATTGCCATAAGCTATGGCACAGATGTGATGGAGTTTTTGAACACTAGGTCTCTTATGTTTCCTGACAGAGGCTGAAATGTGCAGAGGCTTTCAAAACATTTTGCCAGGTAGCTGCTTTTTATACGGACCCAATATTTGTGGGGAGTCGCTGCCAAGCATCAGCTTGGGTCTTACCCATAGGCTGGTAAGTCAGCACTGCTAATGAAAGCCTTTGTTTTATCTGAACCATCCCCTCATCCTGAAGCAAAATTCACGTGACCCACCCAAGGCAATTCCACCCAAGGGTGGATTTGTGATCCCCAAGGCAGAACTGGCATCACCCTTTCTGCCTCCCTTACACCCAGACCAGTCCCACATCGCGTTTTTCCTGCAAAATCCTGCTGGACTGGAGCTACCTTCCTCTCCTCCCTCACAGCCTGGAGGCACTGCATCTTTACACGTGTGTTTTCAAGTCCAAGCTCTCTCAGTATGACCTTGGGAACGAAGATGGCACCGTCTCACTCCTGTCTTGTGGCAGCCAGGGAGCCCAGCGCCTGCCAAGTGCCGCAGAACATCACAAAGTGCAAGGGAGGTTCTTGCCTTCCCCAGCTGAAGCCAAAACAGCCATTTGATAATTAACCAGCCGGATCAAGCCAGACGAGCCACGACGACGGAGGCAAAGAGAGTTGTGCTTCCCCCCTCCACAACTTGCACCCCGCGGGCTGGCTGGGAGGAGGTTAGGGGCTGACCCCAGACCTCGCTCGCAGACACGGTAGCAGATGTGCTGGGCTTCCCCACAGTCTCCCCCTTGCCTGGCAGATGCTGGCCTCTCTGGGAAAGCGCTAAATGGATTCTGCTGAATCACTGCAGCAGATGGTTCTTAACACCACCTGGATAGCAGGGGGAAAAAAAAAGAGAAAAGAGAGAGATAAGGAAGGTTGGGGAACAGAGAGTACCTAATGTGTGGGCTGAGTTATCCCCAGGGAGAAGTCACCTGTGGATAAGGTCATCATTTGAACTCTTGTTTCTCCAAATTCCTATGTTATTAAGACTGATAACATCCCTTCCCTGGCAATTTTGTCCTGAGGTCTACCATGCTTTAAAAACCCCTTGGGATGCCAAAGCCCACCCTCTGCTGCTGGAAAAGGCACCAGCCTGCATCCTTGCCTCTGCCAAGCTCCTCTCGCTGGAGCAGGGCACATAAGAGGTTGATGCACAGAAAAGGCCTGAAAACATTCTAACTGAAGTTTTTGGGGGTTGTTTTTTTTTCTTGTTTGTTTTTAAAGTCAGGTTGGCAAGTGCTTTCCTTTCTGCAACAGATCGTTTGGAAAGGGCAGAGGAGCCAGCTGTGTACAGCAGCGTGCAGATGTGGGAGAGGGAACAACAAACAGGAAACAGGTAACAAAAAACCGTGTGTTTGCTCACTCTCCTCCATTAAACAAGTTCTTTTATAACTGGGATGAAAAGAAGGAGTCTGGAAAAGAGCAGAGGGCACATACAGAGAGAGTTGCATGTTTGGAAAGCTCTCAGCATCCTTATGCTGCAGCTCATTCCCACAGATGAAAAGTAAGAGACCAGGAACCCTCAGTCCAGTTGTTATGAAAGACACCTTGCTGCAGAAAGTTGCTCAATCTGTGGCACTTTGAGCCAGTTCGAACCAGCACAAAACATCATTTGAGACAAAATGTTCTCTATGCAGGTCACTCACAGCCCTGTCCACGGTTCCTCCTCCTCCCAGGACAAGGCATTTTCACATACTGACTGCACTGTAGACTCCATTTCACTTGAGCCCAGCTTTGTCCTACATAGGCTGTTTTTGCTGGGTCACACCTGCCATTGATTTCCTCAAATAACAGCTGCTGTTTCATGTTCTGCTGTGTGCCTTCCTCAGCAAAATGGCACAAAGATACACAGGGGCAAGCCAGTCTCAGGTTGGCACAACCCTTACCCTGAGCATCAGAAGAAGCTGGATGGTGATGGTACTACCAACAAGCTGGGCAATACAAAGATTGCTCTCCCCCCACCACCCCAACTATTTCTCACGGGGGACCTTCCTCATTAACATGCTTGTAGGCTTATTTCACCTGCACAAACCTAACTAAAGCAATAAATGTGATCCCTCCACGCAGTGCTTCCTACAAGATCAGATCCAACAGCACCAGGGACCTCACCTGGTGGCATCCCCATGGGTCAGTGTAAACTCTCCTCAGTGATTAGGAGGCACTCAGTGCAAACCCACATCCCATCACCCAAGCTAGGAGAAAGCCATTCCTGCTTGGTCTCCAACTGCAGGGTGCCATTTGGTGCCATGTGGCCAGATGCAGCTGGACATCCACAGCCACCCCTGTGTATACCAAGGCCACACCACCTCCAGAAGGCACTCAGCACTTCAAAACAAAAGCTAAAAATAAGTATTTCCTAATGCTCACCCCAAGGAGAACTGGGCTTTGCAAGGGCAGCAGGAACCCAAGCTGCTGGCACTGGTAGGACTGACCCTTGCCAACCTGGGGAGCCCATTACATGCTGGAGTCCTGGTAGATGACAGCCCTTGCAGTCCAAGGGTGAGGAGAGCAGATGCCTTCAGGGGTCAACTCCCTTTCCCACAGGCAAGGGCAGGATCACTCCCAGGGTACCTGTGAGCTGGCAGGCAGGGAGCTCTGTCTGGAGGGGATCCCATTGCTTAGCCAGTGCATAGCCACCCCTCCCTCCCCCTTTCCCAGTATCCGCTTAGTGGCCTGGTTTCTTCTCAAAGCTTTTTATATTTCACATTCCTAAGATTTAATTATGTTATCAGAACAACAGGCATCAGGATTTGGAGTGCCAGAATTCATATTAGCAATTGCTATCAACAAAGAAAATGGGCACAGCATGCCCATGCCAGAGTAGATGTGGGCTGCTCTCCTCAATCTAGTCACGGTTATTTATAGCCTGCTTGCAAGCCATCCACCTCCCAGGTTTAGCTTCAAGCTTGCTTCTTTCTCAGCACTCTTCTCCCTCAAAAAAAAGCCTTTTGCCTCCCCCTAGGTGCACAGCACCCAGATTTGGACACACGTAGTCAATTTTGGGGGGACAGGGAAAGATAAAACACCTTTGACTCTTCTTCCATACATCCACGAACAGCAGAAAAGAATGAAGAGGGACACAAATAAGCAGCTGTAGAGACAACCCTCCCCCAAGGGTAGAAATTAAATATATATATATATATATATATGTATATTGTTGAAAAAGACCCAACAGTTTCTACCACCACCTTGGAGCCAGAGGATGCAGCACTGCTGTGCATCTCCAGCAGCTTTCTATCCTCCTCACAGACAGAGATGGAGGCCCAAGTTCCACGAGGCAGGACACATGCTTGAACACAAGAAATACCCACCGATTTTGAGATGACTGCAAAGCAGCAGCTACGTGATAGCAGGAGGGGAAGAGAGAGCTGTGCCTCCACACTAGCATTAACTAATGTGCCCACCCCTCAACCAGCACCATTTTGAGGCAGTCCGAGTCTGCCTTTGCCTTCAAATAATGAAGAAACACAAGACACAGTGCACGTAGTACAGGTGCAAACCTCCCCACCGGCTTATTTGCCTCCCCTGAGCAGCCTCTGGCACAGACAGCTCACATTATCTTCCTCCCAATCCCACCTCCTGCTTAAGTCAACCCAAGTTTTAAGGCAGACGTTAGCAGGAGTTGGGTCAGACCTCAGCTCTCCCAAGACTGGGAGAGATTTCAGTGCTTCAGAAAACCCCTTCAGCCAAGTTAGTCAACGTGGCTTTGGTCAGCCCAGCTGCATCATTTCTGCACCCACAGCCTTGTAACCCAGTGCCCAGCACCTGCCTGTGGCTGTAAAGCTCACTCATGGCTTCGAGGGAAGAGTTGAGCCTGTTGAAACCTCCCCAAGACTCTGGTTAAAATGCAGAAGTGACGTTGGTTTTAGTCCTGCCCAGTGACTAAGGAAACGCTTAGTCAGGCTCTGACTGAGATAAGACAGCTCCTCACATGCCTAAAATTCCACGTGGCCCTGAAAAGAGAAAGAAATTATTAGAGTATATGGGAATACTGTTAAAAACTCCAATCAAACAGACATTATGAATACATCATAATTTAAACTCCAAACACCACACCCCTTCCTCTAAAAGGGGGGAAGAGGAGGAGGGAGGCCCAAAGCTTACAACTCTAGCACGTTTTATTTTGTGTAAATTTATAAAGACAACAATCCTAGTCACGATTGTCACATTGTACAGCACATACCAATACAGTTGCAAACAGAACTCCACGCAGAACTAAGCGCTAAACAGTAGCTTGAATCACTCTTCCTGTGATTGTCGGGTCTAGACTAACAGTATTACACTAACACGGAGGGGGAAGGAGGGGGAGGGGGGAAAAATAGTTCACTATAAAACAGTGATAGAATGTTTTTATAAAATATATTCCATTCCAATAGCTTCTCTACATCCTGTATACTATAAAACTCTCCCACAAAAATTAGTGTCTTTAAATATACATATTTAATCTGAACTGCACCAAGATTAAAAACAATTAAAAATATCAATGATTTTTTTTTTCTTCTTTCTTCTTCTTACATTAACTTCACAGTATTTGTTTGTAGTAGAAGACAAATCCAGTGTTTAAAATGCGGAGCAGGACTGTTCCCTACAGAGACAGTAACCGCCACACAAGCAAAACAAAGTTGATGAGGAGACAAAGCGTTAAAAAGTGTGCCATGGTTTTTAGTACTACTCTGCAAGTCATGAACCGTTTGGAAACATGCTCTGAGCTATTGCAACTTAAAAATAAGAGACATATACACAGAGAGAGAGAGCAAAAAGAAAAAAAAACCGAGTCACCTTAAGAACAAAAACATTAAGTGCAAACATTTTTCTTTTCCTTACTTGAGAAATTCAAGCTATGAGGAGTGGGAACACAAACACCAGACTATGAGAAGAACGTGTTCATGATGTAGTTAAGAATGAGAAACTTTTTTTTTTTTCCTCCTTTTTGTGTGTGTGGGGTTTTTTTTAAGCAAAAAACCTTTTGCCCCATAGTCACTGCAGTACAGAGCATGCTCACAGCATCAGTTTCGACAGATTATTTCTACCCTAAGATCAGACACAACCTTCTTTCAACTCTCCCCGGCTCCGTACGCCGACGACGTTCTTATGGCACATCCTATTTTATGATCTTCTGAAGCAAAACAAAAACAACAAAACCAAACCAACAGCAACAAAAGAAAAAGCATTTGAAGACTGAAATGCACAAAAAAAAAAAAAAAACAAGAGAAAGTGTCACAAGAATGCGAAATTAAGCTTCCCAGCTTCAACGGTGCTGACTCTACATTAAACACTTTACATGTTGTTCAACATGAAAAATCTCGTTGTTATAAAATTTAAAGTGTAAATTAACTAGCTTTGAAATAGATTAACAGTAATAATTCCACTTCAAAAAAAAAAGAAAAAAAAACAACCACAAAAAATCTAATAAATACTATATCAAGTATCTTCAGGAGAACAAAAAAATAACTTAATTTTAGTAGATTTTTTGTTCAGTGCTATTTCCAATCACAGCAAAGGAAAAAAGAGAAAAAAAAAAAAACAATTTAAGTAGAATAAAACCACAGTACCAAAGCCACTTCTGTTCAAGATACAGTACTCTTCCCACGACTTTCATATGTAACAGGTTCAGCAAACAAACAACCATTTTGCAGTCAAGAAAGCCGACTGAAAACAAAACCCCACAACAAAACCCCCAAAAAAACTATAAATAGATGCAAAAAAAAAAAACCAAACAACCTTCACATTACATGTACATTCATAGTTTGAAGAGATGAAGAGCAAGAGGAGGCTGTAACAAGTATATCCTGATTTGCTTTAAAAGAGGAAAGACTTCTTTAAAAACAAAAATCAAACCTTAAAAAATAAAAGTAATAACCAAGCCCATGTTATTTCTGTAGGTAGTGCTCAGAGTTTGGACCAGAGAGGGGGGAAGGCGTTGGGGAATTTTTTTTCCTCATACAGTATTTTAAGCACAACTTGTAAAAAAAAAATCATCTAAATCAGTGCTTCAAATTTCGTTTCAAAATAAACACTTTTCAAGTTTCACAAAACAACTCCAGGAGTGTCAGGAAAGCTGGTGAAGCAAAGCTAACACAGCCATTCGAAATCCTCACGTATTATTGTATTTCAGTCCCGTGTAAGTGTACCTTGAAGGGGTAATTGGACTGGAAAGGGATAATCTGGTGCTCACTGACATGCACAGCCCAAAGGATGCTCTGCTAGGCAAGGGAGTTATTTGGAGTGAAACTGGTTATGGTTACAGGCAGCCTCAGTTTCCAAACAAAAACAAACAAACAAAAAAACCTAAAAACACCCCAAAAACTTCCCCTGAAAAGGTGGGGCTTAAGGGAAAGAGCTGGGCCATGTTCTCCCTCCAGTGGTTTGTCTTCACACTGCCCCTTCGAAACATCAGCGATTGCACAAAATTTGCCCCAGAGGGAATTACCAACTTCATAAAAAACCCAAAACAACATAAACTTCCGAGCTGCAGGATTCAGCAGATCAGCAAACTTCTCAGACAAGATAGGAGGGCATCTCCTAACATAAGTGGTTCGGGTTGCCTTGAACTAAAGGCACCCCAGGAGCCTGACATCGAGGGGTGATTTATTCATTTGAGGGCTGCTCTCCCTCCCTCAAGGGGGGAAAAAAGAAAAAGATCAGCCCCTGGGTGTCAAAGTGGGAATGAAAATACTCATGTGTCACATGATTCTACAACATGATTTTTTTCATACATCCTAGGGTACATCCTTTAGCATTTCAGGAGTGTATATGCTGCAGACAGAAAGACTTTTCCCATCCACGCTTTATGCTCAAAAGCAGCTTTTCAGCAGGTCAGCCCACAGAGGAAGATGGGTGGGAAGGGAACATTTAAGTCAAGTCCCGATTCAGCTTTTAGGACTGACTGCAAAACTATTCTAATATAAGAAAGAGAATAAAGAAATGATCAGTACCAAAGATGCAGCCAGGAATCTTCAACCCCCTTTGATAATTTGGGCCAGCTGAAAGTCTCATTTAGCTCTATAAAATAAGAGCATGGCCGCTTCTCTCTGCGATAGGCAGACAAGTTCCTCTCCACTGAAATGTATTTAAATCATAGCTCATCTCTTTGTATGTTTCTATGCAACACACAGAGAGCGTTAGGGGAGCTTAATGGAATCCAAATTTTCCTCCTGAATTCGCTGATAATCTTTTTTTTTCCCCCAAGCTAAAAAAAAAAACCCAAACAACCCAAAACAACAGCAAAAAACAACCCCAAAACCCCTGACTATGAAGCAAGTACTTCCAGCGTGAAAACAGATGCCAAATCGTTGCAGAATCACTTAGATCATTTCACATTAATAATGTAACGTGGGTGCGCAAGAGAAGACCTAAAGGACAGTGCTGGGAAAGGAGGGTGGCAGGGCAAGAGGGGAGATGGAGAAGTGGAAGGATTGCATTCAAAGGCCTCTGGAGTGTATACCTCTGCATCTTTTGAAGATTATATACCTGAAGTGAATATCACCAAAATAAAATAAAGGAAGGGATGGGGGGGGGGAGGGATTAAAATTTGGATGCTGCCTTTTCTCCTGTTTTGTTTTAAATAGGAAGGGAGGGGGTGTGTGTGTTGGGGGGGTGGGGGGAACCATGTAAAAACAAACCCCAAAACAATCTTTAACATAAAAAAAAACCACCACCAAACTAATGCCTTGTCTCAAACAACCAAGGACTTGACAAGGCCACAATGAAATTTGCGGATGTGTCTGTACAAATCCCCCGACTGCGTGAAGCGTCTCTCGCACCACTTGCAGCCATGAGGTTTCTCCCTGGTGTGCACCACGGCGTGGCGGCTGAGGTTGTGGGAATACTGGAAGCTCTTTCCACACTGGCCGCAGGTGTAGGGTTTCTCCCCCGAGTGAGTCCTCTCGTGCCTCTTTAACGTGTACATGCAAGAAAAAGTCTTTCCGCAGAGGGTGCAAGTGGGGACCGACCCGTCGGGGGACAGGCGGGTCCGGGAGCCGTCCTTGTCGCGGAAATGGGAGCTCAGGTGCAGCTGGAGGATGTGAGGGCTGGGGAACACCTTGCTACAGAGGGGGCAAATGCAGATATGCCCTGGAGGCACGAGGACGCCCGAGGAGGAGATGTCCGAGGAATCCATGTCGTCCTCGCTCTCGTCTCGCTCTTGATCTATATCCTCCTCTCGGGCATGAGAGCTGCCATTCCCCGCGAACATGTGTCCTAACCCTGTCACTAGGCTTTTGGCTGAATTCCCAAAATGCTGACTCTCCGGACTCCTGGCTTCGCCGTCCTCCTGATCTGACAGCAAGTCTTGTTCATCTTTAACAAGTGGCTCGGTACCCTGCTGCTGGCTGTCGGAAGCCAGCTGTCCAAAGACATAGGAGGGGTGTAAGGAATCTCTCCCCGGCACGGGCTTGAAAGACAAATCCAGCGCGCAGTCCACATCACTTGAAGCCAGGGGATGGTTAACAGACCTTTGGGACAAAGGTCCTGTGGAACTATTGACATTAGCCTTTGTTTTTCCAGCTGCTGCGGTGCACGGTTCTGCCTCTGTCGGCACAGAGCTGACACTTATATGATCAGAGGACCAGGCGGGGTGACTGCTGACCTTTTCTTTGCCTGCTGCTCTCTCGTATTCTGCAACGCTGAATTTTTGTTTGTTTCCTGGGTCAAACTCGTGGACCAGGGGCACTCCGGCGTCTAGAAAATGCTCCGCTTTCTCCAAACCAGCCGCCTCGTCATTAATCTTCTCTTCAGAACACAATTCTTTATCTTTCAACTTGCCCTTGCAGACTTTCACAATGTCATACATGTGAAGGTAGCTAGCCGCAGCCAGCACATCTTCGACCGGGAGACTGTTGAATTCCAGCTTTCCCTCGTACATGAATTCGAGCAGCAGGCTGAAGGCTGGGGCTGTGACAATGTCACTGTTCAGATGCACAATATCCCTTTTGTCTAACTGGTCCCTGTAGAAAAGATGGAAGTACATACTGCAAGAGGCAAGAACGGCTCTGTGAGCTCTGAATTGAGCTTCTCCAACTAAAACAGTACAGTCACACAGGAAGCCCTGGTGACGCTGCTGACTCAGACACTGCAGCAACTGGCGGCTATGGTCTGGAAACTCCATTCTTCCTTCATAACCTGTTCAAAACAGGAAAAACTTGAATGCTACTGTAAACTAAAGCCTCCTAGCAGCTGTAACAAACAGATCGGCTTTTTGGTAACACAAGCCAAAGAAACAGCCTTGGAGATAACGTTTACTGTTAATTGTCCCTAATAGTTTTATTAAAGGGGGGGTGGGAAGGGGGGGGAAAGGAGGGAGGAAAAAAAAAACCCAACACAACATGCTTCTCATCCTTTAGCACCTGCTCCAAACAGGAAAAACTTGATTGTAAGTAAACAAAAGCTAGTAAAGAAGCAGCAGCCCCTCCAACCTTTGTTTCTCCCACTAAGCACTTTAATAAAATTAAGAGGAGGAGAGCACATACACACACACACACTCACACACAAAGCGTAAACTCCCAGGCTGTCTTCCCAGCACGGCTAACTCGGGGCATCTTTTAATAAAGCATATTACCCACGTCACGCACATACACACACACACACGCGCGTTTAAACTTTATCCTCAGTCGTTATGCACCCGAATCACAACAAAAACAGTCGCGGCTGGCCCTGAAGAAGCGGCGATTTTTTCTTCTTGCAGGGGTGGGGAGAAGCAGCCCCGGCCCCACACACAGAAAGCAGCGGTGGCTGGGGAGAGGAGGGTGGGAGGGAGGGGGAGGATGGAATAAAGGGGAAAAGTTTCCCCTGAAGTTATTAAAAACTAAGGGAGGGGGGGTGTTGGAAAAAGAAGAGGCGTTAAGGACAGGGAGAGGGCAGGGCTGAGGCTGCTGCCCGAGCGCTTACCTTCCGCGGGGCACGGCGGAGCCGGCCGCGGGCGCGGAGCTGTGCGGGCAGGAGGGAGCGCGGGTGCGAACGAGGCGCGGCGGGAGGGAGGGAGGCAGGGAACGAGAGAGAGAGAGAGGGAGGGAGGGAGGGAGAAAGGGAGGCGGGAGGGAGGGAAGGAGGAGTGCTCGGTTTGCTAATTACACCGCAAGCTGGAGAGTCAGCTGCTCTGACTTCACTGCGATGGAAATGCTACCTCCAGCTGTGCGCCTTTTAATGCCATATGTTACTCCAAATCTCGCTACCAGCCAACCACAGCTTGCTGCCTTTTAAAGTTCCAGCAGCCCCATTTATAGCCCGCGATTAAATCCCACAAACTTGCCCCGAGCCCGTCCCCTCCCCTCCTTTTTACTCTTCT
>WBNH01012090.1:44502-77399 GCA_013401255.1 Urocolius indicus | reverse complement strand
GCGGAGGGGGGGGGGGGGGGGAGAATGGAAGGGGCTGCCCGGTGTGGAGCGGAGCCAGAGCCGACTCCGCACCCGCGGAGGAGCGAGCAAGCGTAGCCGCGGGACTTGCGCGGCCGGTGCTGCCCCGCGGCGGGGTTGGGGTGAGAAGCGATGCGCTCCCCCCCCCGGATTTATCTTTAGTTGCTCGTCAGCTGATAAATACCAGCTGCCTCCGGATTTATTTATTATTTTATTTCCAAGATGACCTTTTCGATAGTTGATCGTTTGAATTGTAAATTGTAATTAGCTGTAATCCCATCAGAAGCGAGCGCCTTCGGGAGACGGGAGAAGAGCGCAGAAGCGCGGGGCCGGGGTTCCTACCGCAGCGGGTCGGGTTCAGCCCCGGTCCCCGTCAAAACTCCGACGGTCGGAGCCCCGGGCGCTTTCCTCGCCCCGCTGGAAGCCGGAGCGGGGCCGGCGGCGGGGGAATGTTGCTGTCGTGGGTTGTCCCCGGAGCCTCCGGGCTGCGACAGCGCCGGGAGGGCAGGTAGAGGTGGCTATAGGCATGAAGCGATGGCTCGAGGTTGGTCTTTAGGGGTTCGCAGCCCTTGAAATGAAAAAGAGGCGAGTTTGGGAGTGCTGGTAGGTCTGAGGGAGTGGGGGCTCTTCAGAGCTCCCCTCACCCTGAGTCCTTAATTCGTACTTTAGCCTCCAACAAGTGGAGGAACTCCTTTCTTTTCCTTCCTCTAGCTTCCCTTGCCTGGATTATAATACCCACAGGACAGCGACTTCTTTTTTCTCCTTTTTTTTTTTTTAGTATATGCCTTTTCCAATGCTTGATGGCAGCAGCAGCACCTCGAAGCATCAGGTTCATTGATTGGTATATTTGCCACAGCTTTAATCCTGTTCTTCGGTGTTATATCTTTAGGCTCTTTGTCACAGAAGTCGCGGTTTACATTGCTGACACCACTTTTCTCTCAGCCTTCAACTATTTAACTCCATTGGCCGGGTGTTTTTTGAGCATTATTGAACTGTTATCGTCACAAAGCTCTTCTCAGGTATTTGGTTATGCTCTCATCCACACAATGCCACTCGGGGAAACTCCACTCTGGAAAGTGGAGGTGCTCAGCTCCAGTGAAAGAGTGAAAGGTCCTGGGGTTAAATCTGCCACCGTTCAGTAAATCCAAGTGCTTTATCTGTTTGTCTGTGATTGAGGCACTGGAGCTCTCTGTGCTTTTAAACACGATGTTATCCCACAGTTGCAGCCTGGTAACACGGGCTCTACCGAAAGGGAATGATTTCTTCCCCAAAGTGCAAGTGCAGTTTCCATTAAGTTACTCTGTGGATTTGTCGACCTGCAGAATTTCACTGTTTTTGCACACTGGAGATGTTAGTTAGTCTCTTGTATGAATTACACTGCTTGGCAGTAATCCCTTATTTTGTGTAATTCATTATTCCTTTTTTTTTTCCTCTCTTTAATAATAAAGGGGAGAAAATAAGATTAAGGGGGAAAAATAAACCCAAGGTTTGAATTCCTATTTGGCTGCTGTAAGTTGGGAATAATTGTCTACAATCTAGCAGTGTCTTATTTATAGTAAACCAATTCCAATTTCCCAGTGAGTCTGTGGTCATTAGAGAGTCTGAAATGATAGAAAAGGCAGCAGCAGCAGCAGGTATCCATTTTGCCTGTTGCTGGTTTGCCTTTTCAGGACTCAGAAATACTATACTCACCTTCACACCAAGGCAACGACAGACACAATACAGGTGTTGTACTGATTTAACTATGGTTGTATAAGATACTGGTAGTACAACTCTGCAACGTAAACAAGCCTGAAGTCATTACTGGAGACAAAGCAACAGGAAGAACCGTCCCAGAAACTTTATTCTGGGAGCTCCTGTGTTTCTGAAGGCCCTGGTGGTAAAGCAAACAGTCTGCTTTCATCTCCCTGGCTCCTCAGCCCTTAGCAGGCTGAAGGCTCCTCTGCCACGAAGCCCAGAAGAGGCTCCGTTTTCAGTCCTTCCTCAAGGGAACGGAGCCAGGCAGCTGCTGCCCGGCCGCTGCGGAACTCTGCCCAGCGCCTGTGCTCAGGGGAGAGCACGACTGTCACGCTGCTGAATGTGAGGATGACTGAATGGGAACGAGGACTGATGGAAGCCGTCAGGAGCCACCATGTTTGGCATCCCCCAGCAGCCGTGTGCATTTCTGGGTCCAGCTGAAACCCTCTTGGGGCATTGGCGAGCTTTTGGCTGCTTATGGAGCCTTCTAAAGTTGAGCAGAAAGCCCTGGGTTCAGGGCAGAGAGTGTAAAAATCAGGGGTGCTGGCAGGGATTTCACTTGCCAAGCAAGGTTAGCCCTGCTTCTGGTTTTTTCATACTACCTGGACACCAGCCAAAGCCCACAGAAATTAGCAGAAAAACCAACTGGATCAGGTCCATAAAGCCTGAGGAATCACTTCCATTCTCACCCCTTTGATCTGAAAGGAGTATATATTTACTGAGTGGTGGGGGCCTCTTTAGCCCTCTTTGTTGGCAGAAGTGGTAGCAACAGGTTTTTCATGTGATTTAATCATTTTTTTCTCTCTCTCACCACACTGGGCAGAAGCCTCTTTGTGTTTGTCTCTACATGATTTCAGTGCTTTCATTTTCTTTTTGGTCTTTTGTAGGGCATCTTCTTTGTGGTAGTCCAGTCGTGTTTCAGAGGGAGAGTAAAAGCGAGAGACTGGTACTTGCCAGATTGAAGATGTTTTAAGTGCATTGGTCGCAGAGAGATTTCTTTGCAGAACTTCTTCCAAACTTTTCCAAAGGTTGGGTTATGCCATGCAGACAGCTGCAGGCATTGAAAGGACAGAATGCTTCATTCCCTCTTCTAAAACAGGCAATGATGGATTTTAACCCTAAAGGATGCTGAACCTTGTGGTGGTGGTGGTAAGAGAGGGAGCTGCCAGTTGGCATCCATGGATCTTCCCCAATCAGCAGTCTGCTCTAGCACTTACCCTGCAGTCAAATCCAAGGTCAGAATTTGGGGGTCAAATCCTAAAACTGGGCATGACCTTCCCAAAGATCTTTTCAAGCATGTCACCTAGACTCGAGGAAGTGTTAACTTGCACTGTTGCCATCCCAGGCATTAATCAGAGCATATATTTCAGACAGTGTCATGAGTTTGCCACTTTTGCTTGGTAACAGGGGGAGGGGGCTGCAGTACAGGCCTGGTAAAGAGTTCTCAGACTCTCTCCTGGATCTGGAGTTCAGACCCACCTCCAACCCAGCTGGGCCAATCTGGTACCTCGGCCATCACTATTTAAGGATGGGAATTTGAAGTGCTTGGGAGGAGAAAGGGCAAGATGGAGGTGACCCCATAGACCTTGCAGTCAAGAAGAGACAGAAGGAGCAATGCTGGAGCAGAGGCATCCTTGCAGCCCGTGATGAGAAGTAGAGAGCCCGTGACAGAGGGGATTAGAGCTGGAGACTCTGGGTCAGAGAGAGGGAGCAGTTCAGACTCCAACCCAGAGAAGATGAACTGGAGTTGGAGCAGCCCATACAGGGCTGCCCAGTGTGGGAGACCCTGAGCTGGAGCAAGGGAGGACTGGTGAAGAACACTTCTCTTAGGGAGTGAGATAAGTGGCAAGAGACATCAGGAAAGGATTGACTGCACCTCCCATTCCCTGCCCCTGGCATTGCTTATGGGGGGAGGAGGTAATGGCACTGGGCTCAGGGCTCTGAGCCCGGGAAGAGACAACTGGTGGGGGAAAGGTGATCTTAAAGAACTGGTTGCACTTTCATCATTTGCCCTACTCTGTATTATTTTTCCATGGGGTATTTCTGTTAGTTATGTTTTAGTTTGAGGTGGATTAAATTAAGATTTCATTTTCTTCCCCAAGTTAAGTAGCCTGGGCTGTTTTGTCCGGGACCATAAGCAGCAATTAAACCCTCCCTGTCCTTCAGGAGTTCCAGGGTCTGTGGTACTTAAGTCTAATCGTGGTCTTTTGTCCCTGGATGGGCCTAAACCATGACAGACAGCCTCCTCAGCAGTGTGCTTATGTGAGTCATATTTGGTTTATGGCTGTCCTGCTGATTTCTCCCTGATAAGGAGACCCTGCCTGTGCCGGAGTATTTTCGAGCCTATACTGTAGCAGCTAGGGCTAACATCAAATCATCCTACCAAAACTGATAGGCTCATAGCACTAAGCTGCATGTATAAATTGCATATTAACTTGGGTTTGTGTGGCTATCAATAAGGGCACACCAATCATTCGAGATGCATTAAGAGCACACAGGACTCTGCGGAGGTACTGCTGGCATGTTCAACTCCGCAGCGAGAGCTCGCAACATCCCTGTCTGAAGCAGCCAGGCATTTAATCTCACACCTGTACTTCAGCTCCCTTCTCAGCAGCTGGGAGACAGCTTCCTCTTAGTTATTCATCTTCCATAGTTTCACTCAGCTTGCCTAACCCACAACTTCTGGTTGGTTTTTGTGACAATCTGCCGTGTTCCGGGTTTCTAGAAATGGTAAATGAAGGTACTTTTGCAGCCTTTAAAATTCATTGGGTTATTTCCCCTAAAAAGAACACTCTTCTAAGTTTGCAGTGGTGAAGGAAATTTGTGTGGCATTGATAAGGCACACTCTCCTCTTTGAGAAAGAGGTTTTTTTTCCACTTTCACCCTTGCTAGTCACCCTGGCAGCCGTATTTTTCTGTCGGTTGGGTTTTCTTTGGCACATTCACCATATAGTATACATTTACTTTAAAAAAGCTAATACAATTAAGCATATTATTTCCTTTTTAATATTTGCTTTATTTACTTACCCATCCCCAGGAAGGAAATCTGAGAACCTATAAATTAACAAGGGTATAGATGTTTGTACCAGGATATATAGAGAATGACAGTGAAAGACCATAAATACTAATGGACATTGAAAGACAAAACTGGTGTCTGCTTTGGGACCAGGCGTAAGGTTTATCAGGCCCAGACAAAAGTCTTTAAATCAGAAGCTGATGTAGTCTCAGATAAGCTGAGCAGCACTGGTATGGTCCACTGCAGAGCTACTAATTCCTGATTAAAGGAGAGGTTCTTAATTGGCATTGCTCTATTTGTAAGCAAATAATACGCTGTGCTAACAATGCACTTTATTTTAGTAGCTCTCAGAAGAAAAGAGGGCTAAATGTTGCAGAAGTGTTTTGCTAGATTAGGGCTGGGAAATCTCACAATGGAAATACTTGTGAAGCAAAAATATCCCATAAAGGGCTTCATATTAGTGATGTCCTGGTGCCAGTTTAGCAGCAGTTCCTCGGAAAATGTTTTGTCTCGGGCTAAATTGGTTTTTGCATCCAGGTCTTACCCTGAGCTTTGTCAGGCAGAGAGTTTGTGTAACCTATGCCACTGTCTGTGAAAGGTCTCTTAAGCAGGATCCTCTCTTGGGGCTTGTGGGGCTGACTGAACATAGAACAAGCATTGTGATCCTCATTAGATAAATCTGCAATCTCAGAAGTGACTCTTACCTTTTCCCTCGTGTGTGAGGTAAGATCCTGGTCTCCTCTTGAGTTTTGCTTTCCCGCAGGCTTTCCAAATCAACTCAGCCTGAGTAAGTACAAACAAGCATAAGCATCCCAGATGCCAGTTAAGATAATAAAATCCCAAATATCTCACTTTTCTCCGTTCCTTACACTAAAACCTTCATGCAGTACACAGCTCACACCATCATTGCTACAATCTCATCGTTGTTGACTTTAGTGATGCCCATTTCTGCCTTCTTGAACCCATCCAGGTAACTGCAGCAATCACCTGTACTATTTCTATATCCTTCTACCAGGGGCTGAATCAAAACCAAGCTCCTTGCTCCCACCTCCAAGACCCTCTGTCATTTGGAATGCTCACAGTGGCATCATCTTCTAACTCCATTCCTTACCCTCCCTGTACAACTTCTTCCCTCATCCCTGTATCCTTTCTGTGCGGTCACATGAGGCCCCTTCACCATGGGCATTTTGTTGCTCTTTGCTGTGCCTCAACCTTTCTCTGCTATCCTTCTCCTCAGAGGAGCTGGGATGAGGATTTGAGGAGAAGCAGCACTGGATAGGAAGGATTTTGGGTTGAGTCTAGGAGCTCTGTGCAGAGAGCAGCTGTGCTCAGCGTGCTGCCAACCTCTGCTTGACTCTTTTGGGAGCCTGGATGCCAAACTCATGCCTCTGAGAGCGGCCCAGCCCCCAGGGATGGAGAAATGAAAGGATGGGGACGGGAAGAGGAAGATAGACCATTTCTCTAGGCAAAAAGAGCTGCTGTTCTCTCAGGGCTGTGTAGTAGCCATCACACTGGTCGCTCCACTTCTCTCTGATGTATTCCAGGTGGAGGGGAAGTCCAGAGAATGCCATGTAAGAAATGCAAATAAAAATACCTTTCTAGACTTCCTTCTCTTATGTACTGTCTGCAAAACCTTCGCTCCCCTCCTTTACTATTTTGCCTATGGATGTGTTTTATGTTTTTATCTTGCTCTTCTGGTAAAAGAAGAAGTACTTGCTGTGAGTTTACATAACTTGACTTTTACTGCTCTGGGATGAACATAGAACTTTGGTCTTCATTAGTGTAAGTCCTGTTTTAATGAATCACTGAAATATATGAGTACCATTAAGCTTCAGAATATGGCTGCAGAGTTAGACACTTAAAGCTGGTCACCCAGCTGGGTCTGTGGGGAGATGAGTACTTAGCACTCAGGTAAAGGTGTAGCAAGGGGGCCAGAACTCCCTGAAACTAGGGCAGAGGTTGGAATTTAGCTGCAGGGAGACCTCTCTGCTTGTGGAAGAGTTTTGATTTCAGAGCTGTACTTGTGTAGTGAACACTTTGTTCCTGTATCGTGGCTTCACTGTATAATGAAGTGACAGACCTCACAGCATTGGAGGGTTCAGGCTGCAGCTTGAGATTCCATTTATTACATTATCTGTGTTCCTTCTGCAGCCCAGTGAAGAGCCTGCTCTCAACCTGCACCCATGGAGAAGAAGATTTTTAGTAGTTTGCTCTTGGAAACAAAATGAGATTGCAGAGATGTCTGACAATGTGCAAAACCTTGGGAAAAGAAAATAGCAGCTCATTACTCCTGGAGCTTTTGCAAAGTGTCAGTCTTCTCTGGTGAACCTGGTGACACATTAAAAAGCATTTGGAAAAAGGGCTTCCAAAAAACCCTCAGCACTGCACCTGCAAGGAGAGTGACCTGTAGCAGTTAATAAGTGAAAGGAAACAACCTGGAATGGGTAATCACCCATGGAGGAGCTGTGGGCATCACTGCTGGGGTGTCAACGGTCACAGCGGGATGGAGTGAATGGGCCACTGTGGTGGAGATGGTGCTGGTGACAGTGTTTTCTGTTTGATGTGCACAGGGGGGTTTGCAGAAGTTGGCAGGATGGGGAAATGTTCCTTTCTTTCCAGAAAACACACACCAAAAAAATGGGCTAAACTAAAAGTAAAACTGAATGGACTAGGGAGAGTTGCAAAACAAGTAGGGGTGGACCAAAACTGCATGGCTTTTACATCTCCCTTAGTCTGGCTGACCTTTAAGACCCAGATTTGAGGATGTGCTTTGACTGGGGTGACTACGGGACCTTAATTTGTGTAGCAAACAAGATGATGTGCTGCTGCTCATGTCTGCCTTTAATTCCATAGTCCAAAAGGCTAAGTACTTATTTTCAGCCGAGTAAAGCAGAGATAGCCTCCAGCTCAAGTCCAGAGCAACGTTCAAACTACACCTTTGTGCTAGGGATACACGCTCAGGCTCTGCTCTGTTTTAGTGATGAGTATGGGGGAGGATTTGTGACTACACACATGACTTGTAGGAAGGTGGGGAAAGAAAAGGAAAGCAGAGGTCCTTTTAAGATCAATTATGGTAAAAAAAATACACCCTACCACACTGGAATTTTGAGGGTTTTTTTGTTTGCTTATTGGTAGTTACACCTGAACTCTCCCAGCTCTTCCAGCACTGTGTTTGCCACAGAATCAATACTGAGAAGACCGGCTCTGATGTAGCAACTGAAATCTAAACAATCTCTGTCTGCTAACTAGGAGATCAGATTGCTGATTTAACTCCTATCTACAGGAAAGGTGGGCAAATGTAGAGGGATTTATATAGAGAGGTTGGAAAGGAAGAAATTGCAAGTGAAGTGGTGTTTGAAGTGACGGGAGCTCTGGGGAAATAGGCAAAACCTAAAGAGCAGCGGAAGGATGAAAGCGGTGAAGTTCTCTAGAGAGGCTGAAAAAGGTACATTTTGTTTATTGGGGAAAAAAATAAGATGGGTAAAGGCTAAATCCCACAATCCCTTACTCATGCAAGGAATCCTGTTGACTTAAATAGTTGTGTAAAAGTATTTCTGTGAGTAAAGGATTTGTTGGACCGCATCCAAAACACGGGTTAAGGTTGATGTTTTCACAGAGACGGCAGCCTCTCGTATGCCACCCTGGGTTGTAAACAACAACCGTGGGACACGCTTTACAGGACACACCAAATACATCTATGCATACATACCTCCCCATCCCCCTTTGCAGAAGTGTGTGGGAGGCTCAGGGTGGCAGAGTGGGGGGCTAACAGGAAGGTGACTTGGTGACCCGGGAGCAGGGTGAGTGGTTAGGACTGGGCTGCAGCTGAGTGCGGACCCTCTGCTGCAGGACGCTGCTGCCAGCACAAACTCACACAAGTTCTTTTGGCACCTGGCCTAGAACAACACGGGGCTGTTTTTTCCCTTTTGTGCTCGACTCTGTTGCACTGGGACAATGTGAGATTTTTCATTTTATACACAGAAGGAAGAAAGAATGCAACCTTTATTTTCACATGGGATGGTGTTACAAAGCCAAGTCAGCAAATACTTTAATTCCAGCAACAAGTTTTCTTGCAAAAAGCACAAGTGAGTGACCAAGGCACCCTTAATATTCACAGACAGAAGAGAAAAGCCAGGATGTGTTGCCTCCTCCCTGCCCCCCACCTTCAACTTTCCGCCTTCAACTTTCTGCCAACTCCAGCTTGATGCAGAAAGAGGGAGAGAGCAAAGAGTGGAGCAGGAGGAGTGAGGTTTTAAGCGCTTAAGGCTTGATAGACAAATGAGATAGAAAGTCCTGTCTTCCCTATGCCCTGCTTTTGGCATCAAGGACTCAGGGAACCAAGTTGCAAACCTTGCACTTATCCAGATGTGCCTGATGGACATGAGTGACTCTGGTCATACACAACTCTTTCTACATCTTCAGTGCAGCCTTTGAAGGGGCCCTCGTGTACCTGCCCAGCAACACTAGGAAGGGCTCCACTTTGAGGAAGCCAGAGAAAGAATTGCACATCATCCTCATCCTCCTCCAGGACTTTGCAGAAGGTACCACAAACCTGCACAGCATCAACGTCACTGAGATTTAACACTGGGCAGGTGCTCCCTCCATCAGGACCCAAATGGTTAATTTTCCAAGTGGCTTCTTAGAGCAGATGTTCCCATGTGTATCCCCTCCTTCCCTCTTCTGACACATTTCCTATACAAGCAGCAGATTGCATTGCTGCTGTCCTTTTGATCTGCGGGAGGGGGAGGACGATGCCACAGCCACGGTATTAGCTGTGTTTTCAAGCAGGCTGCTGGTGGTGGTGACTGGCGTGTGCGTCCCTCCTGGTACAAACACATCTCGTGAAAGACTCGAGTCAGATTCCGCAGTGAAGCTCTTTTATTCAGCGTTCTCGCAGGAGCTGATGTCCTAGCTAACAGGCACACCTGATGGATGCAACATTTTTATTCCCTATCCAGTCCAAGGTCCCTCCCTTGTTTCCCCATTGATTAGGTATTCCAAGGTTTACAACTTACCCCAGGCGCCTAGAATCCCCTCAGGGGATGTCTGGTTTCTATTCACAATTCTTATCTTAATCCCTCACTCCCTATTTGTCTGCTTGTCCCCTTTTATTTTCAGATTTCAAAACTGTCTGGTAGTTTGTTAGCAATACAAAGAAACCGATCGCAGTTGAGGTTCTTTGGTCTTACTTTTCCTTCACTCCAAACTGCAAAAACAACATTAGCATTTTTGGACACTCCCTTCCCAAATGACTTCTCTGGTACTTTCTGCTTTAGCCTATGTCCACTTCTGGAGCTGCTTTTAAGGATGCTCACCTTAAAGTCTGGGAGAAAAGAGGAAGTAAGGTTGGGCAAATTGGGGAGGAAAATTCTGAGTGCAAAACGTTGCTGTCTGCCTAAGCACACAGAGAAGCCGTGGTACAGGCTTGACCCCTTTGCTGCCCTGCTACTGCCACTTACACAGTGCCTCTCACTCATGTACCTGCACTCCTGCAGGTGCTCAAGCATTAAGACCTTACCAGACAGCAGACTGTCTTTGAGTTGATGTCCAAAACCCTTCTCAATCCCAAACTTGCTGTCCAGGCTGGTGAGATGTTGACCCACTTGCCTGTGTAGCCTCAGGGCGGTTGCAGAGGTGGAAGCCTCAATGTGGGGTGACTTGGGAAGGGATGGCAGGAGCCTGCAAGATCAGATCAGCAAGGAGAGAACAGTTCTTCCAGGAAAAGAACAAGGGACAGCAGGTATCTTGGCAAGATGGCAGGTTCAGGATGAATTACAGGATTAATTAAAGCAGCTTTTTTATGGGACTATCGTTAAAGTGAGGATCTCCTTGGTACAGCACCTTCAGAGTGCCACCACTGCATGGGTTTGGAGGAGCATGAGAGAGTTTCATCATCAAGAGATTTACCAAAAGGTGGTAATGCACTGGTTTTGTCTCAGAAAGCCACACAGTGCTAACCATGTGAAGAATATTCTGGGGAAGTGGTCACTGATTGCTCAACCTCTTCTTACCTTCATCCCTCCATGCCACTGCTGTTCTTTGTTGGAGGGAAGATGCTGGTCTGGATTTACCCTGGGTCTGCCCCAAGCTGGCCTTTTTGTAGTATTATGTTGAGACAGGGAGGAAAGCTTGGTTTTACTCTTCTAGCAGTTGCAGCAGCTCTCTAGCCATATGGTGAAGATGATGGAGGTATGTGCGGTGATCACCAGTTTTTCTAGCACCATCCTCCTAATTCCTTCCTCCTAATTCCTCCAGTTGACCAGTGTGAAAAAGACAAACAGTTCTGCCTGAAGTCTGTCCTAAAAAGATTGGGCAGGAAGATTTTGAATCTTCCTTTGGGAAGATCCTTTGGGATAGCTGGGATGCTTAAAGCTGCCAGTGGCACTGGCCTTGCCACAGCAGCCCTGACACAGGGTAGGACACACGTGTGAGCTAGCCTAACCCTGAGCTGCCTGCCCCTGAGAAATCTATCCAGTGGAGTTTTGGAATCTAGATCTTTTTCCCCGTTTAATGTTATCTTCTTTCCCTGCTTTAGCAACATCCTCATTTCTAACCCCCAGCCAGTGGGCTTATAGTATCAGGGCTCTCTCCCATTGTCTTTGGAGGCTTCTGTTACAAACACCTGATGATTATGAGAACGATGTTTCTCAAAGCAGAGGATGGGAAGCCTCAAACATGACACTGTGACCAGCCAGAACAGCAAGCCAGGGAGTGACTGATTGAAATACTCCGAATAACAAATTCTTTTAAACTAAAAACAATTCCAAAGAGACTCAGCTTATTTGCACATGTTGTTCATATAGAAGGAGAGTCAAATATCATCAAATAACCCACTAAGCCTGACTTGCTCACTGGCTTAGAGAGGATACACTAATCTTTGTGCTTTATTTGCTTTATTTCCCGTGGTTTCTTGAGCTCGTAACGAGAGGCAGGGAGTTTGCAGCACTCATCCCACATGTCCAACCCAGCTCTTCTTCTCTAGCTAAAATTGTTAACATTGCTCGAGAGTATATAATGAAACCATCTCTGTGTGGCTGTTCACCAGCATTTCTGCAGAGGCATAAAGCACATGTGGCTGGGGGGTGGGTCTGTGCAGCTGTGTGTAGCAGGGAAGGTGCAGCGATGCAGGCTGGCATGGGCAGTGCCAGCACCTCTGCTGCCCTAGAACATCTGCCTCTGGCACAGTGCAAGGGTGGTGAACCCGGCCCTTTGCAGCAGTCAGTCAAAGATATGCCCACAGTAGCAACAGGCAGCAGTGGAGAAGGGAGAGAACAGGCTTGACACACTCCTGGAAGGAGAAGCACAGGTTGTTTTTCTTTCATGGTGTTTCAAACGCAGCAGCTTTCCCAGTTGTGTTTGGGATGTTTTCTGATATCCTTGGTTTTCACAAATCTCTGATGTTTAGTGTCTCACCTTGACTCCAGGGGGGGGAAAAAAAAGAAACCTGCCCAATTCTTTGTCTGCCCTATTTACACATTCTCATTATTCCTCCACTGCAACCCATCAAGTGAGTTCTTGATTCAAAAAGTACAGGGGTAGAAAAGCTGGAGTTTGCTTCACTTTCATTTCCCTGTAACTTTTCTGAAGCTCACGAAAGGAAGTTAGAGATGAAAAAGAAAGGCAGTTGGGAAAATGGGGACAAATGGATCCCTCCTGCTCCTCACCCTGCTCCTCTCCCCAACATCTTTCATTTTATTTTGTTCAGCTTTCACAACAATAGGAAACAAAATTATTTATCAAGTAATCAAATGTCCTTTGTGAAATGCTCAGAAAAGTTACTTTTTTTTGTTTGTTTTAGTTTCCATAAGTATCAGGCTACATTGCTATACATTCTAGGGGCTGTTCAAAAAAAGGGGGTTGTTTTTTGGTAGCGCACATTTAGTTGAAAGGACACCAGAGTTGCCTGAAGCAAATTCATTTCAAATTCAGATGAAGTAAAGCGAGGGAAGGGGAAAAGTAGGAAAAGTTAAAAATAAAAGCTTTGAAGATAGCAAGTTACACACTGAAGGCACAGTCCCAGGCTCCAGGACCTCAGGCTGAACACAGGACACAGGGATTCACCCAGACTGGAGTCTCCATAGCCCATGCAGATACACTTGCTCTTAGATATTCTTCTGCCCATCAGACCATATCCTATCTATGATATCAGCAAAAGCTGAAAGTTCTTTGTTTGTGCCTTTCCCAAAGCTGCCAGCATCCCTCCTGGCTGTCCTGTCTCGTGGTACAAGCTCTCCTTCCCAGCTGCTTTTACAGGTCATGCCAGCAGTGTTACTGGAGCTCAGGGCTTAGGTCGTTGCCCTTCACTTCAGTTGAATGCATTTCAGCATTTAGAAAGATATCTTTACCATTTTCATTGCTTTGTGTGTAAGATATCTTTATGAAGTGTGTGTCCATATGATTTCTGCCCCTGAGCTTCTAACCCTGTTGCAGCCCTAAGGCTTAGAGGACTTACAGCAAGGCTCAGATTCTTTCCTTTTGACATCAAATCATTCATTATTGTGTGATTTATACAAAGGCTTCAGCGTGGAAAGTAAGAAGTGCCCGTTGCTGCCAATAATGTAATCACATGTGGGGCTTAATCCTGTAAACATGCACAAGTAAAGTTACTTACATGTCTAAGTCTTTGGTGCATGCAGCCATTCGAATAAACTCCTCAGCCTGAACGTGCATTTGTACAGTATTTAATGCAAAGGATTTTAGCCAGCCTGGGGTCTTTGTGCTAAATATATAATAATGATTATAATGAGAGTATTAATGATTTATTTGTGTGCTGTTCTTACATCTAGTGCCAGATATTCTATAGAATGTGTAGCTGGGAAGAATGTACAGCCCTTGGTGTTTTCTATCTGTAATAATCCATGACTGAGTTGCTGGATTCCATCTCATTTGTATATGCCATATTTTTTTTTTTCCCAGAACATCTGTTTAAACCCACACTGGATGGCTGCCAGATGAGTGGAAAGGAGAGGGTATAAAGAAGACTTTTGTTTCCTCTGAGCAAGGAGGGGAAAAAAAAAAAAGCCACATAAGTTACAAGTCGGTGCATATTGCCGAGAAGAAGCAACTTTTCCTCTCCAGAAGCAGATGTCCTGTAGTGTTTGAAAATGAAATGGGTTTGTGTCTCGCAGGCAAAGGTTCTGCGCTTCAACAATGTTGATTGTCAGTTAGTACAGGCTGTCAGCCTGCCATGGTTAACCTACCAGTTGTTGGAGAGACAATCATGAGCAATTAAGAATCACATTTCGCAGTTTCAGATGCATCCATATTGCCACTTTATTCAAAATCCATTTTTTTTCCCCTCATGTTGGAAAGTATGTTGGTGAGAGAAGGAGTTTTCTTTTTTTTTCCCCCTGCCAACCATATTTTCATTGCTGGCCAAATTAAGAGAGATATATATTGCTCATAAACTTGCTGTAGTTTCTTGATTAAAATCTTGCATGCAGCACTCCTTTCAACATCAATCTATAATAATAAGGAGGGAGCACATTGCATTGCATGTCTTTGTGTTGTGATGCAAAGCACCAGGGAAGCATCAGAGGGAAAGGCTCAGCTGCAGAACAAGCAGTAGTGTGATGAGAAAAGGACTATTCTCCTCAAGGACAGACCTTTGTGATTTGAAGCGGGGAAAAGGATAGGAAGATTAAAGCCAAGAGCTGAAGGCTTAGCAGCTGAAGTTACAGGGGTGCTGGGTATGCAGTCGTTATGGGAATGGCTGAGGGAAGGAAAGTGACAAAGTGCTGAAATCAACCTGTAACGCCAAGAAAAGCAGCCCACATGAGAGGAGACATGGGGTGCTACACAACCTCCAGATCAGCAGTGCCTGAAAACCTTGTAGCTCTTGTCACACCTCCACCAAGCATCACCCTTCAGGGCTTTGGTAGCTGGTGGCCTTTTGGGGAGAAATAACAGAGACACTGGATCTGGGAAATCACTTACTGTAACTCACAGCTGGGGTTGGAAGGGACCTCTAGAGATCATCTAGTCCAACCCCCCTGCAGAAGCAGGTTCACCTGGATCAGGTTGCTTGTCTGTTAATCTGTCCATGGAAAGGGTTTTTTTCCGACCTCACATTCCCCTCCATCCCATGATCATAATGAAAACCCCCAAATTCCAAGCGACATCAAAATAGACCAAAGCAGCGCTGGACCTGAGCCAAGTCCCACGGTGCTACCTTAGCATTGTGGAGCTGAGGCATTGAGTGAAACCTTCATGCTTTAGGATCCCAGCAGCAGTATTTCAGAAATGATTGTCAATTTGGGACAGTGGTACCATCGAATGAAAGGTGCTAGAAATGGGGAATCACAAGAAACAAAAAGGGAAATTATGCAGCTGAATAATATTGAGAAATCATCTCCCACACTCAGATGTGCACAGGTTCTGATACCAAGGCTGCTATGAGTATAAAAGCGAGGAGTTTCATCTTTAGTAAGACTCTGTCAATTCAAAACTTGGATGAAAGGGGTTTCTGTGTAGTAGGTCTCTCGGACCATCCTCAACTCTCCTCTGTACAAAACACAAGTTTGCGGTTTCACAATCACATTTTCCTATTTTTAAAGCCCGTTTTCTCTGTTGTCGTGAGTTGTGAGAAAGACACTGAAACTGCAAGAGAAACTGGCTCGATGGAGGAAACTGAAATGGCTTTGTGTGTGACATGCGAACAACGGAACAAAGTAAACACTGACCAAAATAGAAAGCAGCGCTTGATTTTCTCTCTGATCTTTCGTTTTTAGGGGATATTTGTGATTATGGAGAGCTTCCAACATTTGAATGGGAGATTTTTCAACAGCTGATGAAATAGAGAGTTTAGGTGTTAGCATGCGATGAAACAATATCTTATTGTTACTGACAGCAGGATACAAAGCTTTCTTGTGTTTAGGACTCTTCCTGAAACTAGCAAAAATGATGGATAAATGTCTTTAAAATGGACTGCAGAACTTTGCATCACATTCAAGAACTAAATGCTCTGTCTCTTTGATTCTTCTCTGGAGAGAGTCCAGCACAGGGCCACCAAGATGATCAGGGGACTGGAGCATCTTTCATACGAGGAAAGGCTGCTGGAACTGGGACCGTTCAGTCTGGAGGAGACTGAGAGGAGATCTTATTAACATTTACAACTATCTAAATGTGGGTGTCAGGAGGTTGGGGCATCCCTTTTTTCTATTGTAGGGATAGAACAAGGGATAATGGGATGAAGCTGGAACAAAAAAAGTTCCACTTAAACACAAGAAGAAACTGTTTCACTGTGAGGTGAGGGAGTCCTGGCCCAGGCTGCCCAGAGGGGTTCTGGAGGCTCCTTCCTTGGAGGTCTTCAAGACCCACCTGGACACATTTCTATGCGACCTGATCTAAGTGAAGCTGCTTCTGCAGGGGGGTTGGACTAGATGATCTCTAAAGATCCCTTCCAACCCTACCATTCTATGTTTCTATTATTCTATGTTTAAACATTCCAGAAAACTAAAGATGATTTCCCACCCCCTTTTCCACCTTGGTTCAGGAAAAGTTTATATTAAGTGATTCAAGCTGTGGAAAATGTCAAGTACCCCGAGCACCTCACTATGATTTATGATCATGATACCAGAGATGGGAAACTTGGACCCCTATTGAGAAAATGACTTGATCTTATGTTAATCTCGATCAAACTGTTGACACTGACATTAAGCAAAACATACAAGGCTGTAATTACGTTTTACACTGATCTATGAAATATTCATGTAATAATAACGAATCCATACATGCAATCATACAATATCATCATCATAAACTGTGGTCAAATACATTTCATGTTTGCAATGCTTATACCTTGTTCTTATAAATAAATATTCATTAGAACTAAAACTAATTACTGCATGATCGATGAGAGCTGAGAATGTGAAGCACCACTACTGAATTGTGCCTTCAAAGGTAATTTTGAAATGACTTTCCTTTTCAAGTTGTGGGTCAGTTTGTTTGTCATTTTTATCTCTTTTCTTTTTTTTTTTTTTCCAGTGGAAAGAATAATGTTTACATTAATTGTCAGGAGGATGTCTGAGCATTCTCTGTGACTAGTAATCAAATGAGGGAGCTACGAGTGTCTGTAAGTGCACCAATGTTAGTCTATTTTCATATTTAAAATTGGCCTTTCCCACAGCTCATTCAAGTTTATGTTCTAGCCACATGTCCCACAGATAAATAAACAGATGCTCTATATAAAGAGCTAGATCATATTCTGAATGAGTGAGGAACATATGTCATCATTAAGGGAAGCGTCGGTGCCAATGCTGGCATTAAGGTAGAGGAAAGAAAACAAGGAAGAACTTGAAATAGAGCAACATAATCCCAAGGAAGTTGTCAAAACCAGAAGAGAGTTTTATTTGTGCTGGAGTTGGCAAGAAAATGTTGTTCAGCAGTTCTTGCTGAAAAACAAAAGAATAACAAGAGACATTTTTTTTATTTTTAATTATTAAAAAAAACCCACCCCATCCTCTGCTGTTGGGAGTTTTGGGCTGAAACCAAAACTGATGGGGATTTGCCCTCAACATGCCAAACTCTTAAGATTTGTTTGAACGGAGCTTTTTTTTTTTGCAAAGGATGTAGGGTGGCCAGTTTTTCAATGAAAACGATGAGAAAAACGAATAAAGCTGAAATTCCTCAAGAACAGTTGTGATTTGTGGCAATCTGATTTGGTTTTTTTTTGTAAGGAATCTTCATGCAAGATTTCGTGCCACCGATGAAAGGAGGATATCCAGCTATAGCTGATAATAGACCTTTACTTTCTGAATGCAACTAGATGTCATTGTTTTCATTGTTCCTGTTGTATTGTGAGCATCATAAACAGAGGCTGGCAAGACAATTCATGCCCGAGAGATCATTGTAATCTAAATATAAGCCTAGAGGGTTTATTTCCACATTATTTACAGAATCAGAGGCTTTTTAATTGCATGGAGAAATACTGTTCAGGAAACAGTGGTGTGCACATATGAAAAGAGTTTTAGTTCCCAGGTTTTGGGGAAATAACAAGTGAAAAATCACGCTAAGAAAAAAAAAAAGGAGAAAACATTGTTATCTGCAAATGCCTTGTGAATTTATCTGCAATTTGCTCACAGCAAACATGCAGAGAAATAACATAGGAAACTTGGGAAAGATCAAAGAGGTCCCTGAAGTACCAGAAGAGGGAGGGGAGTCTGTGATGGGCAGAGGAGGGATCACTGATGCAGTTAAAGCGTTTATGCAGGACATTGTTTGAGGTGATGGTCGATTTCCACTATCACAGACTTCCTAAGATACATCTGAGAGTGGAGGGAATGATAATGCACAAAGCACTAGAAGGAGAGAGCTGCTGTTAGGCTGATTTTTATCTCTAAATTCCCTAAAAAAAGGGTTTATTTCCTGGATGAAATCCACAAGAGCTGAGGGATCCAAGGGTGGGAAGGGAGACACAGTCTCAAGGAAAGGAAAACACATGCTTCCATCCCATCGGTGTAGCATGGTGGGACCAGGAATCCTGGAGCCACGCTGGGGAGCCTCTGGCCAGTGGTACACACGGGAGGTGGGATGTTCTGCATCTGCACATCGTGGCCCAGCTCTGGAGGAGGCTGCTGGACTCAGCAAGCTGCTCTTGGCTGCTGCTTGCATCAGTCAGTGGCAGCATGTAAAGATTTGGCAGTATGTGGCCGGATTCAAGTGAGACTTGGCTGCCTGCATCATCTTTTTATGCACTTAATTTGGGAAATGAGTACATGACAGAAATTTCTGATGGCTTGATGGGACAGAAAATATTCAGTGCTCCATAAGCTGAAAAGCTCCTATAAATCCCCAGGTCTAGGTGTAGTCCTGTCTGAAGGAAACACCTGCCTGACACTCTGGATTTAGAAAAGAAACCTGACTGGGGAAGTTGTTGGAAGTTTTTTTTTTGGAGCAAGACCATTTACACCAATAATCTTTAGGCTGTTTCTTCTTCAACTGCCCTTCTGCCCAGGTTTTCAGCATGCCTAGTAAATGAGTCCCACACCAACCAGCCCTTGCCACGGGGTCCCAAACATTTGGGAGTGAGGGAAAAGGTCAGCCTTGTCCAGGGTGGCCACTTAAGTTGTCTTCTCCCAGTCCTTATGGCTGTCAGCATCTGCTCTGGGTCTCTTGGATGGGTAGGTCTTCTGAGGTTGCCTGGAAGGAGAGCAGAGCTGTGGTTTGCTGAATGCAGTCAGTGGGCACTGGCAGCTGGTCAGCAATCGGGCACGTTCCTACCTCGCTCCAGCTATTTCATTTATGTGACAGTTTGTGGGAAACATCTGGCACAGCATCTGACTGACATGTCTCCAACTACAGAAAGCTGGGTAAAATCAAAGCAGCCACCAAGGATAACAAAATGTGCTTTTATGCATCTTAAACCTCATTGTCTTCTCTCAGCCAGCAGACACGAGCCAGGGGTAATTCAGCTAAAGTCAGGGGAGGACGGGCTAAAGATGGCACAGACTTTGGTTAAAATGTTCCTGCCTGATGAGACAACCCCTGAACCAGGCCATCCAGGTTCTCCCATTTGCACCATCACTGATTCCATGTACAACCCCGGGCAAATCATTTTTCTTTCCCTCACCTCAGTTTCTCTCTCTAAATGGAAGGAAACAAGACTGCTTTGGTCACGCATTTGATATCTACTAGTGCTGTCTAGAAGATTTAACCATAGTTACAATCCCTCTGGCTCCACCAATGATTATACCTAACTTTTGGTGATCATCCCACAGCCAAAGGTAAAACAGGATCAGGAGCTGAAAGGTGATAAGTCTTCAGTTCAGCCTGAATGTTTATAGAGCATGTTTATAGGGCAGATGATGAACTGCTTACTAGTGACCATGGTGAATTCTCCGCTCAGAATATCTACAAGTGGTCTGGGTGTTTTCCTAATGTTAAAGTTAGAGGTTCTAGAGCACTAGAAATGTGTTTTAACATTCATCTTTCCTTCATCCAACAGCTGATGTCCTTGGTGCTATGTGGAAAAATAACACAGTTATGTGAGGGAAACCCAGGTCTCTGCAGGGCTCAGATGTAGGATCCAGTTACTGCCAGTGAACAGGCTGAGATGTGGTAACTCCACGGGTACTTGCTCTTGAAAGCAATGACAATAGCTCCCTAGAGCAACTGTACACTGTTTGAGTTTTGCTTTCCCCACCACAAGAAGTGCTATTCTGCTGTCTTTACAAGAGACGGAGCATCTCGGTTAGAAGAGTTGCCCAGCTCAGCCAGGCTGACACCAAATGGTATAACTCAGTCAAATGCCTGAGCGCTAATGTTGAAAGTCTGCTGAAAAGGAAATCTCTTTGGAGATGTCTTCATCCTTACAACATCATAAATAAAAGTGGATGTGGTTGTATGACAGGGAAGGTAAACACAATCTTCTCCCTGGGTCTACGTGAACCTCTCCAGCTTTGTAACCAGTCACTGCTCTCCGAAGTCACTGCTGTGGAATGGAATATAACAGAACAGCCCTCCTCCTACATCCAGCCCCCATACAGAACAATCTAAATGCAAAAGAAATGAAAAATAGTGGGTTTGGAAATAATTAGGTCAATTAGAATGTAACAAGGAGAGTGGTCTAGACATAGACGACATTTAAATTAGCAACAAACTGCTCCATTTGGGTTCTTCAGTTCAATCACCTATTTAATCATCCATCCATCTATACCAATTCCTACCAGATTAGAGAATTTGCTAATTTAATGTACCCTGAAGGTGGTGATTAAATTATGTATCAATGACACTGATGCCTGCTCTATCTGAAATGTAAGAGAAATGCAGCCAGGCTCTTCAGAGAGGCGCTTTGGTGGTACACGCTCACCAGGGATCACACAAAATGTTGCATTTTAGAAAGGTCTGCAAGGCTAAAAAAGACACTTCCATTCTGCTTTAGCCAATTTGAATTTCATTTAAACTTTCCTCTCCCAAACCTGATAAAGCCACAGATAAAAGAGAGGGAATTGATGTAAATTTCATGCTCAACAAGTACTGTGCTCCAAAGTGGCAGCTGGCCATTCTTGAGAAGCCAATGGTAATGAACAACAATCACTTTTATAAGCAATTCCTTTTTGACCTGATCTAGGTGGGACCTGCTTCTGTAGCGGGGTTGGACTAGATGATCTCTAAAGATCCCTTCTAACCCCTACCATTCTATGATTCTATGATTCTACAAATACAGTGTAAGCAGATCTAAAAGTGATACACAGGAAACCATAGCATCCTCTTACATGATGTGCAAAGAAATTAATCCTATGGCTTGTATAGCACTTCTCCCAGCTATACAAGATGCCATCATTCTCTCCCAGTGAGGTTGACCCTTACCTGGGTGAAACCAACTTCTGTGGAAAGCCTGCATAAGAATTATCCATCACTTGGGTCACTCCTTTAATTGCAAGTGGCACTTAAAAAAAATCAGGTTTAGCTTTATAATTGATGTCCTGCCAGAAGCCAAAGTGTCCTTGCTCCAGGGCTTAGACGTGATCCTCTCACTTCCTTCTTCAGGACTGACACAGACTTCAGTGAGACTCAAATCAAGCTCTGACGAAAACAGGCGTATGGTGCATCTCTGAAAGGGATCTTTGCAGAAAACATGGGTGGGGAGGGAATGGAGGATGAGGAAGTTGGGTGGGGAAGGAATCTGGGAGGAACACAAGACTGGAATTTTGAGAAGTCTAATTTTATGCTGCACAACCTGCACATTTTACCCTTTTTCCCATTCACTTTCGTTTTAGACTCAGCAATTTGAGGAAGCTCCTGCTGTGTAGCCAGTAACAGATTGAGGAGTCAATCTTGGGGCCTGCCTACAGCACAGAAAAAAGATGGTATTACTTGTCACACACAGAAGCTTTGCTTCAATATCCCCTAGAAAAGGGCATGCTACTGCCTAATGAGACCAAGCTGAAAGTCCCAGAGATTGTCACAAATATGGTGGGTGGAGCGGTACCTCTACAGGTAAGAGGCAGCATCGTTCCAGCGTGAGCAGAGCATTGCCAGCTCACCCTCATCTGCAGGGGTTTCTGAGAGGTTATTTGGTAACTTGAAAACAGGCCTACTGTCAAAGAGTTCAGGTGCTTCTGCAGTGGTGTCTAAATACCTGGAGATATAGAGATGGGTGCAGCCTTGGCAAGATTTTAAAAGCAAGATAAGGAGAAATGAATAATTAGACATCTGACTGGAGTTGAAAATTTACTTCTCTCTCTCCTCAGGATTGGTGAACAGATTTGGCTAAAATAAGATGCAGTTTGAGACTTTGCCAGTTGCCTGCATTAAACTGAACCTTCTCCCCCTCACCCCACCCCCAAGATCAGAGATTGCTTTGTTCAATGTTAGAGCACGTCAGAAATTCTTCTGTGATCTGTTGAAGTCTAAGAGAGTGGAGAAGAAGGAGTTACCAAACTGCTGCATTTGCCACCGGGTGCAATCAAGCAAATGCTGCCTTCAGGTCTGGTTCTGTGGTTTAGCAGGGATTTTGATAAATGAAAAAGGCTGCATTGATGCAGGTATCCACCTTTGCCTCCTCTCCATATATATCTTGGGATATTTGGCTCGCTTAAATATAAACTCCAAAGAGAGATTCCCTCTCCTCACCCTGAGGCTGCTCCGAATGGTTTGTCCTTCAGCCCAGGATCATGCACTGAGACCAGCAATCTTCCATAACCAGTTACTGGCTTTAAAATTACTTGATCTCTTCCCAGATGGGCCTGATAATGGCACAGAGCTGGCTGGCCCCAGGCTGTCGGGATTGCAAAAGCTTGCAGGCACCCACCGCTACAGCCCCCAGCATGCCAGGAGAGGGGTTGCAACACAAACTCCCTTTGACTTCAGCAGAAAGTGAGATTATCTGGACAATAAAAGAACACAGCAAGTATTTGTGAAAGTGGCCACATCCAAAAGAAAATAAAGTCAATTTTAGCATTCTTTTACAGTGCCTGATTGAAGAATCTGGTCACATGGCAGGAAAGAAGGTCACTGAGAGCTCCTTCACCAGAGCTCATTGGTATTTTAAACTGGTCACATGCCTTCTCATTTGTGCCTTCTCAGATGAGTCTCCTCTTCCTTCATCTTTATTTTACATTGATCTGTTTTCATGTTTTACTTTGAAATGCAAGCAGACTTTTCTCTATTAGCCAGTTTGAAGAGGTGGCAGAGGTGTCCCTGCTGAACTCCTGTTTGCCCTGTGTCCAAGAGGAATAATTTTTCCCAATGAAAGAGCATTATGGCAATCGCATTGACGTGTTGCATTTTATGCTGACTGGTCAAGATCAGTTCCAGAAACAAACTAACACTTGAGTGTTTCTACTCTTCCATTTTTCTCTGCAGTGAGGCACACGTCAGATACATGTCGTGTCTTGTCGTGGACCAGAACTAAAAGTTTGCCCCTAAAATGGTGGCACTCATAGCTAACATCATCAGAAAGTGTTGCACAGTGATTCCACTGTAGCAGAACACAGATGTCTATCAGGGAAACATATCTCATGGTGAAAAGGACAGCAGCATTAGTAAAAGCATGCAGTACATAACGAGGAGAGATTCCTCATGCAAAGCCAAGGAGATGCATCAGCAGCTACAAAGCAATAAATTTGATTCATACCTGAGAATAATTTGATCTTCAGTTTTCCTCCACACTACTTACTACATGCAAACAGCTTGCACAAGCTACTGACGGGCAGGAATTGTTGGGGAGTTATGGCTTTTTAAGATCTGACTTTCTCAGCAGTTGCAAATGCAAGAGCAGAATGCTGATTAGCTCTCAGATGGCATGTGCATAAAAAGAAGGACCCCAAGAATATAACAATTCAAAGCTACTTGAAATGAAACGTGCTTTAGTAAATATTAGGCAAAACAGTGATTTGGGGATTCTGAGCCCCAAGCTGAAAGCCAGACTGAAGGTGTTTCCAGGGAAGGTGCAGTTAGTACCTTGACTGTGCTAAGATTACAATGAGCATTTTTGACTCTTGTTAGCTATAAACAGAAATTCAATCAGCGTGGGTCAACGTGGTGATTCAGCAATCAAAGTTACTTCATCCTGCTGCAGTCAGAGGACTGCAGTTTGGTTTCCAGCACCACGTTTAGGATTTCCAGGGGGAAGAGGAGATGAGTCAGGGAATTAGAGCAACCTTGCATTACTTAACTAGTGCTTGTGGCTTGATCAATGGCACTGGGAAAGCTCTGCTGTAGGGAACCCCTGCAACAGTGTCGCAGTGTGCTTGCTGTTACAGAGAGCTGTGGAGGCTGGCAGTGCTGTCAGATGCTGGAGCAAGGGGGAGTAAGGGAGAGAAGAAAAAAACATTGATGGTCAGCAGATAACGTGAGAATTTTCTGGAGCATCACCTGGCAGATAAGATTTACTTTATTGTGCATGAGCTGATGTGCACTGTATCCCAGATGTGATGCAGGTAGGCAAGAAACTTTCTATCCCACGGCTCAAAAATGCTGCTATTTTCAAGATAAAGCCAATCCCGGGTAATCTGGAATGCACCCAAAAGCCACAACGTTCCTAGAGCAGGAGTGTGTCTTTACCCATCAGCTGCAACGTCAGGCAGGTAATTAAAAAAAATGCCTGAATAAAAGGAGTGAGGTCTTGTTTATCAATCAACATGCTATTAATTAGCTCAGGTGTCAATTTGAATTGAAGCGATTTGTATTAGTGCTGGTTGCCTGTGCAAGTTGCACGGCATGCCTGCAGGGATCTGTGCTTGCTCCTGGGCTTAACTTTTGGCAAATATTCTAACCTAGGAAGGAAATACCTTCACAATTTCAAAATACTGTGGGTTTTTTTGTTGTTGTTGAGAGATAACTAGCTATGTAACTGATGGCTATTTATTAATAGAAGCTCTACATGGAGACCATCAGCCAACAATTCCGTCTGAAATAAAACCAGAGTAGTAACAGTTTGATGTAAGGAACTGCCTAGCTGAAGCCACGTTGTGAAAAAGCTCCAATGACACACCTAAGAGGGGTAATACTATTTGCAAATTATAATAATAGCTTTCCACATCTGTTCCCATGAAGAGGGAAAGCTGTGTGGCTTCTGGTGTTTTATTTGAAAGGTTTGGATCCACACATATAGCCTTACATTTAGTAATAAAGCCAAAATAAATCTATGGCTTTCTTCGTTTGAGCTCTTCTTATTTTGTCAAAGGCAATGTTGTGGCTCGGGTTACTCTGGGGTTGTCATCATCCCTGGATCAGGTTGAGCCTCTTCTGGAATTGAATTGTCCCAGGTGTGCTTTCAATTTAAAAATGACTCCATGAGGACAAATATTAGGGATATCACAGCTGCTTCCGTGGTACTGAACATGATCGTTATTTTATCATTTAAAGGACTGCCAGAGCTCCCTGGTACTGTGCAGTGTCCTGGCACCTCGCAAGAGGCAATGTTTGCCCCAAGGAGCCTCTAATCAAAAACCACAGAAGGGGCTGGGGGAAGGAAATGAATCAATGATTGACTTTCTCTGCATTAAATATAGGAGTGTCTGAGGTATGGAGATTAAATGACTCGGCTAGGTTATGCAGAGAGTCTATAAAAGAATTGGGAATTGAAAGTAGCCTTCTTCCATCTAAATTCAGACATGTTGAGTCATCAGTCAATAACAAGACTGATTTCCATGGCAGTAGCATTTGGAGGCTTTAATCAGGTTTCAAGTCCTATTATGCTGGGTACTGTGTAAATATAGAATAACAGATACTCTCTGCAGGCATGTCCTTAAACAGATCCCCACTGATTTCAGTGGAACTCTACACATCCAGAAGGATACCCTGGGGTAGATCTGATTTTCTAAATAGGGATGAGATACAGTAGGTAGGAGTAAAAGCTGCAGGATTTATGGGGAACAGGTTATAGGTAATGAGATCACAGGGGGTGCCTGCATACGGTATGCAGTAGAGCAACTTTGTTGATGACTTTTTTTATTTTGGAAGAGGGTAAATGAGCAAGAGAAAATCATAAACCTTTCCAGTGGGAGTCTGGTACTTACATGCTTTGAAGTATCTGAGCACCGGTGTTTTACTGAATTGCAATCTTTTCCTGCCCAAGAATAAATCAAAACCACTTAAAACAACTGCAGCAAAGCACTTTTCCTTTTCTTTTTTCCCCTCCACATAAATACTCTTTAGCAAAGAGCAACTTATCTGCTAACCTAAAAGGTGGGACGGTGAAAGGTAGGTGGAAAAGAGAGATGCTCTAATGGGAAGAACCGTGAGCACATTTGGAGGACATCTGCTGAGATGTTATCAGTGGCAGAGAAGCCCTGCCCATTTGGTGACATCATTTGCTACGACTTCCAGCCTGTCCTGGCAGGCTCAGGGGCTGCAGCGGAACGTTGTGTGAGAGCCAGGCTGGATGCGGCAAGAAAAGACTGTGGGGCTGATTCCCTCCAGGCTGGCAACGAGTATCTGGCTGAGGAGCAGCCAGTTCTCCAGCCAAATGCTGAGGCATGACAAGGCTGAGGGCAGTGAAGACCGCAAGGCAGGTCAACAGGTTGATTTCTTGCACAGTTGCCTTTATTGCTTTAATATTTAGTGTGTATGTCAGACACGCTCATGCAGAGACTGTCCTCAGCACTGGGCACGGACGTGCCAAGAGGTAAAGTGTCCTACACGGCCTCAAAGGGATGGCCCTGTTACACACAGGCTCTTGAGGCAAGCAGATTAACGTAGGAGCCTCTCTGTTCGAGGCTGGGATGAGAAGTTCAGCAGACAAGCAATGTTTGATGACTCGAGGTCCAAGAAAACTGATGTTATGTGCTGAGTATGGTGAGGGCTGGGGTGCTGAGGGCAATCAAAGTGGTACTTATTCTATCAGCACTCCTGCAGGGTCTTTTAGCCTGAATTTTGCAGTATTTGTGCATGTGCCTGATTCTTATTCCTATTATCCTCCTCCTCCTAGCATCTTCCAGGTACCATCAGCTCATGTGGCAGCACTGTTTCCAACGCCTGCATCTACATTAGCGTGTTTGAATCAGGAGTGTTCCTTTGAAGCAAAGCTCCTGATCATAACAATTTACTGTGCTTCTTTTGTATCCCAAATCAGTCTGGGAGAACAGGAACTGGGCTCTCCTCTAGTAAACCTAAAGCAGACATCCTTCAGAACAGTTCATGTGAACTCTGGTGACCACTGAGGCATGGAGTCCTTGAAAGCCTATCACAGCTAGCCCAGACCACCCCTACGTCACTGAAACACCTTTGGATGCAGACAGTCCTCCAGAAAACCACTCTTCCAAGGCCACTACTGCTCATGCAGACTGGTGCACATGGGCAATTTTAGGTTGTGGAGGACAGGAAGAGGGTTTGGGCTGGGAGAGGAGCCCTGCCCCTCAAAGCAGGATGGACTTCACTTGCTCTGGACACAGGGTGTGAACAGCCACAAACCTATCTTGTAGGCACAGCTAACAAAACCACTGTAGATGTAGCCAAAGGCTAGTAAAAGCTCTTGTCAGGCAGAAGAGGAGACCTCAGCGATTTCACTGAGGGCAAGTGGTAGCATGAGCTCAAACCCGATTAGACATCAAAGAACTACAGGGAAGAGGAGCTCAAACAGGAGAAAAAAAAAAAAGTGTACATATATATTTATACACCTTTTTGTAAAAAATAGAAAACATCTAGATTATTAGCAAGGCTTTCCTTTCATAGGACTGCCTTTGGTATTACAAATAAAGCAGAAGCTCCATAAACCATTGCTGTTTGGTTGCACGACTGCAGAAACGAGGACGCAGCAGGGGTCTGAAGTAAAGACAGCACCAAAGATGCGAATTTCTCTTTCCTCTTTTCCTGCTTTTATTCACGGTAGTGTCATTTATTTTTTTTTTACCTATGAGGTGTGAATACAGATGAAGACATCAGCAAGTGCAATTTTATGGCTGCAGTAGCCAGAGGGTCAGACCAGAATGATGCTGAAACAGCCACTTCTGCCCTTAAAAGTTCCCAGGCGATACAGTTTTGAGGAGGTGATTCGAAGGATAGCAGCTTTTCACGTGCATGCAGATGCTGTTAAAAATGCACTGCAGAAATCAAAAGCAATCCCTTATCTTCTAGCATTATATACAAACAATAAAAATACCTGCCAGGCCACTGGATGTCATCTGTACATAAATTTTAAAGGATCTAAGAAGCCCATGCCACCATAATGCTTAAAACCTTAACAGCCTGATTACAGCTCTTGATCTCTAGGAAACTGCAAATGCCACGAGGAAGGCTGATGTGCCCTGTGCTGGCTTTCACCTGGAGCTTGATGCAGCCAGAACCACTGCTCCAAGAACCCATCGCTGTGCCAGTGCCCAGATCCAGCAGCATGGCTTCTGCTCCTTCCAGGTTTCCATGTGGGGATCTGCAGGGGTAATCAGCCACTGAAACTGCACCCAAGTTAATATGCCCATTTTAACTTTGTAGTTTTAGGTGAAGAGCATAACTAGCAATGAGCATGTGAGAGCTGGGAATACAACGGGAACCTGGAAGTTTTTACTCTTTATCTGTGTGTCTAAGCTTAGTATTTCAGCCTCAGAGGATTTTCCTTTCTGACCATAGTTAAGGCTCTGATGTTTCCTCAGACAGATCATTGGAACTTTAGCAGTTTTGGGGATCTTCCCAGGACTAAGAACTCATGACAAGCCAGTTTATAAGCTAGGGCTAAATGCAACAGTTTGAAGCAAATTCCAGTCCTTTCAGATCAAAGACTGTGTCTTCTGATGTGTCTCTCGAGCGCCTGATGATGCCTGATCCAGACTGGGACTTGTGGTTATTACAAAAGCAGCTGTGGTGGTGTATGGGACAGAACGGATACATTTGCTATTTTTGTACATTCTATATCTAACTAGTGCATTTTCTGTGCAAACCAGCATGGTTCCTGTTTACCAAATTCCCCATAGTGTGTTTGCTGGCCCTTGTCCTGGCAATCACTATTCCTGGTGAAGAGGACTGCACCGCTCTCACTTTGGATTTATCAACAGCCTGGGTGCCTCGGCCAGAAAAAGCTCTCTGCAGGGTGTGAAGTGTGCCTTCCTCCTCTTGCTCCAGCTGGAGAAAGCACGCTGCCGTTGCAGGGCTGCCCTACTTCAGCACCCTGGCAACCACCAAGAGAAGCTGGAAACCAAACCTAGGTCTCCTGTCTGACCTCTCCCATGGTTTTTAGTCAGCCATTGTTAGGTTAGCAGTTGGACTTGGTGATCTTCAATGTGTTTACCAACCAAAATGATTCTAAGATTGGGAAGAGCTCCCAAAAATGCTTCAGCAGACGGGTACCATTCAGTTCACTGCTCTTCATGTTACCAGTTTAGCTGACACTCATCCTCGTGAAAAGTACAAATGAAATTATTTATTTATTTAATTGTTTTTGCACAAGAAGAACTTCAAACAATCACAGAATCTCAAGGGCTAGAAGGGAGCTCGAAAGATCATCCAGTGCAACCCCCCTGCCAGAGCAGGACCACCTAGAGTAGGTCACACAGGAACTCATCCAGGTGGGTTTGGAATGTCTCCAGAGAAGGAGAGACTCCACAGCCCATCTGGGCAGCCCCTGCCAGTGCTCCCTCACCCTCACCCTCACCCTGAAGACATTTTTCCTTGTGTTTCTTTGGAATCAGTATGACTATATTTATTGTTTTCTTTCCAAGATAGCTGACTATTGTTTTGCTATGGAGAGATTCAAATATTCAGGTTTAGAAGCACAATTATGTTTATTATATTTGGTATCACGTCATTTGTATTTTTCATTGAGCTGGATTTTTGACTGAGGCCAAACCCAAGTTGTGCTGGTAATGCTGAGACTGAGATACTAGTTCTGTAATTCCAGTAGGATGCCATACAGTCTCTTCCTTTGAGTATCTTCAGGTATAGCCCACCTCTTAAAAAAAGGAGGAAGAAATTCACCATAGAAGTGCTGTAATTCCTTGTATTCATGGAAGAGAACTTGTTCTACTGGGCCTAACTCAAGAATATCACTTTATTTTACCATACTGGTCTTTCTTCTTATGCCGGACTGGATAAAAATAATTTTTATCCAAAGCCGAATAATTTAAATGTTTTAAAATAACTGTAACATTTATATCGAGCTCTGTGTTACCTATAGAAGTCTTAACAATGGATGAGAACGGGCTTGCCTGCTCTTCTGGTGTGGCACTGATGTGATGTTCTTTGCCACTAACCCCTACATTCAGTATTTTCAGGTAATACAATACCAAGGAGCAGTTGATGCACCTTTACCCCGAAGCACTTAATAAACTGGAGTCAACAGATGTGAAATCTGAGGAAGCGCTCAGGGAATTCTAGGGGCTTCCCTGAAAATTAGGGTTTATAGACTATAATCCCATTGATGATAACTGAGTGATAAAACCCACATTGTTTGCTTTTGTAACAATTCTTGAGTGATTTCATTGTTCTCAAAGGAAACAAAAAAAAGATTAAAAAAAAAAAGGAAAAGAAGCTGCTTTTGTTCATTGTTGATACAAAGTCACTCTTGTTGTTGCAGACCAGGCACCTCCTACTTCACCTGGGTATTTTTATCCACAGTACTTTGCTGTGCTTGAGAGATAAGCCCTTACTCCGGACTCTGAATCGCACTTCCCTCTCAAATTTGGGGAATGTCAGATCCAAATCAAGATCCAACCTTTCTAGTTTGGGCCTGTCTTTCATCACAGTCAATGAACAAAACTGAACAATCCCTTCGTGTTGAAATTATGGGTTTGTGTTTTTTTAATTGCACTTCCTCTCTAGCAAACAACGGAGGTTTATTTTCTTCTCTTCAGGACAGAGAACTGTTTACTGTATGACCTTCTTTTTTAAACTGCTGCTTCATTTGCAGGGGGAAGTCCTAATGACCTTGCTCACCACGCAGCCAGGGAGCTTATCAATTAGGACAGGGTTTGGCAGGAAGGCAAAAAAACTCTCCTGCAATCAGATCTATTACCAGAGATTCCCCCTGCCTGGACAGTAGTGTCTTTCAGCCAGGGAACTCCTGTGCTTACACAAGCTCTTTATTGCTAGGTGTAACTGCAGCCTGAAGACTCAAAAGTACTTCATAAATGATTTGTCTTCTTGGTTTTGTTAAGTTCGATGGATGTCCCCTGAGCTGCCTGCAAGCTTAGCACACTGCTGACTAATAAACCTTAAAAGCCTACCTACATTTTAATCTACACTAAATGTTCTGTGTGTAACGCGTGGTAGCTTGAAAACGTGATCACAAACCTAGATTTTTTTTTTCCTTTCCATTACCTCTGCATCTCAGAGCGTTCTCACAGCCATTTCACTCTGCCCTGATATCAACAGCAATCTTTCCACTGACTGTGGCGGGTGAGGATCTGACCCTGAACTAGGTAACTGGGCCTGTACCACAAGGGCTGCTTATTCCACCAAGTTGTCCAAAGGGTGCATTTAAAACATTGTGCTGAAATATGCCCCAGTAAACCTGAAGGAGAGGCACAGAAAAGAACACACCGGTGTAGCAGCTCTCCCAGGAAGAACTGGTCTGCTTCTTGGTGGGAAAGGAGGTCTTGCTCTTTCTCCTTCCACCATGAAGCAGAGCGAAGCCTTTGCTCCTCTGTCTCACATTGGTGTAGCCAATCCAGTGACACCTTGGGCACTCAGGAACCCTCGTGGCTGGTATGATTAGACAGATCGAGTTGCTTAAAATGGGAGGAGAAAACAAATTTCACTACACGCGTACAATCACTCAAATGACGTGGTAGGGAAGCCTCTTACCATATCAAATAGGTTTGCTACCAGTGTAAAGGCCGAGTCGTACTGCTCAGCTTTACTGCTGCAAACAGATCTCATGCACTTTTATGTTGTTAACAGTGCAAAGCTGCGGCAAGATGTGCTGTTCTCTAAATTCCAGATAGCCTCCAACTGCAGAAAACGGCATCGTCACACTTTTCTGAGGAAATCCAATCAGTTCTTACAGCCCAGTTAGCGTTTATCGCACCGTCAATTAGAAAATAAACAAAAGCCCTTAATGACCAAAGCGGGCAAATTGTGATAACTGGAAGTGTGGGAGAAATAATGAATCCATCCAAGGCATTTCCACAACATCGTTTCCCAGAGCAAAACGGCTCCTAAAAGCCTCTCTGCCACCGCCTGTCCCCATGGCCATCGCTTGACCTTTCCCACGCGGAAAGGGGATAGTGGAATATCCTCCCAGGCACTGAGATACCTCACTAATTTAATCAGTTGCTATTTCGTGGGTGCAAGGGAAAGCTCAGAGCGCAGCGGACCGGCACCCCAAGCTTTCGGGGGAAGATGCCGCTGACACCTCAAAAGCTTTCTGGGGGTCAGAGGTTGAAATGCCGTGGACTGCCCATCCGCTTTGTTTATTTTTTGGGGATGAAGCGTCCACTCTCCAGACACCCAGCTCGTAACAGGGGGGCCGGAGTTAGGAGAGGCCACATCACCCCGCTACGGGCACGGTGACCCAAGCGCCCTGGTCAAGGGCCCCGTAGCGACGGGGTTGGGGGGGGGGGGGGGGGGGCTCGNGGGGGAACTCCTCCGCCGGGTCACTCGGGGACAAGCCACGCCGGGGGGTATGGAAACACCACCCCGGGTCTGCGTGTTGGGGGGGGATAGTGGTGGTGATGGTGATGGTGGTGATGGAGAACGAACTGGTGTGCGCTGCTCCCCGCCACGAGCCGAGGGGAGCTCCGAGGGTGGCCGAGGCGGGGCCAGGCACAGAGGCCCCAGCGGCGGCGATCCCCTCCTTCCTCCGGGAGCGGAGCGGGGCGGCCCCTCGGCTCGGCTCGGAGCAGCGGGAAGCGGCGGTAGCGGCGGCGGTAGGACCCGGCGGCCGCTCCCCGCAGGATGTGAGCGAGCGCCGCGGAGGCGCGTGTGGCACGAGCCCGGCCCCCGGCTGCGGGAGCTCGGCCCCGGCGGCGCGGGGGGAGGCGGCGGCGGCTGCTGCTGGTGCTGCTGGTGCAGGGGGGGCTGCGGAACGAGGAGGGGAAGGGAGGGGAAGGGAGGGGAAGGGGGGGCGGCCTCCCAGTGCCGGCCGGAGGCAGGGGCGAGGCGTGAGCGGAGCGGAGCGGCGGGGGAAGGCGAGGCCAGGCCAGGCCAGGCGGAGCGGGCGTGTGTTTGAGCCCCATGGGCCGAGCGCCTGCGAGAAGGGGAGGAGGAGCCGCCCCACCGCCCGCCGCCCGGGGATGGTGAGGAGGAGGAGGAGG